>JAJAGP010004736.1:0-44121 GCA_025084515.1 Ancistrus triradiatus
CGACGCACACTATCTCAAATAGGCATGTCTTTCATAGAGCTCTGCATCCACAAGAACTGCTGATAGACATGCAATGCTCTTGCAGAGGATCCACTCCACTGGAGAGCCACTGCCCCTTAACCCTGGACCGCTCAGCTAAAATACTTCCTGTCTGCCGTAGATAAAAGCTTCTGCCAAATGAATAAATGTAATATAATGTAATGCTGAGTCACACCCTCACACATATCATGCCTCACATTTTTTAACAGAATTAGCATGTGTGAATGAGGCAGACTGAGGGAAGCATTTCAGCTGAAGCACAGCACACTGGAGGATAATTATACGTTGCACTAAATGCTCTGGAATATTATGATAGATGATGGAACCAGAGGGAAACCCACAGAGTGCTACACACCAGCACTACTCTGTAATGTGAAAAGTGATATGACTGTTACTATAACATCACCTTCAACATCAGAAGCAGTGCCGACGCTGACAGTCTGCCTGATGACATGGTGGAGAAACACATCACAGCGCTGGAAACCCTACTCTGTCATCTCTACACAACACAAACAAATACTGTACACACAATGGGCAGACACAAACATTATATCACAGATGAAAAGTTCAAGGCTGCACAAAACAAAAGCCGTTTGACGGGTCCACTTGCATGCAGAGGCGCCACGAGGAATTCTGAGACACCTGATAATTTAATGCACTGGGCCCTTTGCCTCACCACAAGCGGTCATATGTAAAAAAGGTTTTTTTCCAGCATACAGCAGACATAAATCTGTATGGATATTTCAGAAAGCTTGAGAATTGAGTCAAATAAAAATACTACAATCTCTTTGGTCCCCTGTCTGGTTCTAGGCCCTTGGAATTGCCCTAACGCCCCCCCCCCTTTTTGGCGCCCCTTCTTGCATGACTGGAATGTCTCAGGTTGTTCTGGGTCAGCGAAAGAAGCACACACACATACACACATATTCACAGCTAATGCCTTCGTTGCAAGTGGGTTAGTTGGTCTTCATCCAATCTTCCATTGATTTTCCCACTGGAAGACAGAAATCTCTTTTCCCCAACCTTATATAGCACTTTCTCAACAACTGTAGACCCAGTAGAGTGTGTGCATGTGTGCAAGGTGAGTATCTACATTGCAATGCAGCTTATGTTCATTTTAAAAACTGGAATAAACAGATTCAACTGGAATAAACCGATAGTGGCTAGTCCTAAGAAAAGTCCTGTTTGATCACCCCAAATCAGAAAAAGTTGGGATGTGGAAGATGCAAATAAAAAAATGTCCCTTACATGTATTTCATTGCAGACAGTATGAATGAACAAAAGTATATTAAATATAAAATATGTCATGTTTTTTCTGGCGAACTTTATTTCATTTGTTAATAAACATCCATTCCTGCATTTCAGGCCTGCAACACATTCCAAAAAAAGTTGGGACAGGGACAATTTAGGGCTAATTATGAGGTGAAAAACAACTAAATAATGATGCGACTCAAAAATATTCTTATATGATGTTGGTACTGTTTATTAGTAATCGGAAACATTATGACCACCTGCCTAATATGCTGCTCAGCGTGCTGCCTAAGCAGTTCTGACCCATCCAAACATGGACTCTACAAGACCTCTGAAGGTGCCCTATGGTATCTGATGCATTATCAGCAGATGCATTATCAGCAGATCCTTTAAGCCCTTGTTCAGTCTCACAAGTCAGTCCATAGCTATGTTTAGGTAAATTGGATGTGTCACACTGATGCCCACATGAATGTCCGGACCATGGGTTTCCCAGCAGAACATTGTCCAGAGCATCATGCTCCACCAAGCAGCTTTTCTTTCCACAGTGCATCCTGGCGCCATTAGTTCTCCAGGGAATTGTCATACATGTTCCAGGCCGTGCACGACTTTACTCATCAAGTTTTTTCTATTGCTCCAGAGTTCAGTTGGGATGCCTGGATGCCCATTGTAGTCGCATTAGAGGGTGTGTAGTAGACCTAGCCCCATGGTCAACAAGGTGCGATGCACTGTGTGACACATTCCTCATACCACAAGATATAGCATTCATTGCCCTTAAATCGTAGAGAACAGTAAGTCACCAGATTGTGGTTGGTCCCTCCATTGTCTGTAGGTACATTTACATTTTAGCAGACACTCTTATCCACAGCAACTTCACAACTGATAGAATCTAAGACAATTGTGGGTTAAGTTCCTTGCTCAAGGACCCCAACCAGTGGCAGCTTGGAAAAAGATGGGATTTGAACCAAGGGCCTTCAGGTCCCTCTGGTCAGTAAATTAACCATAGGTTACCACAGTCCCTTTAAAGTCTTATCATTTCAGTGATGTTTTAATCCAGTCATATGACCATAATGCCAAAGTTGCTCAGGCTTTTATACCTGCTCATTTCTTCCACACCCAATAAGTCTACTAGGACAGGTCACTAGAACTGTGAATTTCCGAATAAATATGATCAAAAACATCAGAATTTCGTACTAGTCCTAAAAGTAGATCAAGCGAAAAAAGTTAAACGATTGAGACAAAATACATACTTGGTCTTTTATTTATTGAGGAAAATGATCCAATATTACATATCTGTGAGTGGCAAAAGTATGTGAACCTTTGCTTTCAGTATCTTTCTGTAACTCCTTGTGCAGCAATAACAGCAACTAAATGTTTATGGTAACTTTTGAGCAGTGGACATGAATTAGATTTCATCATTCCATCAATGACGGTAAGCCGTCCTGGCTCAGATGCAGCAAAACAGGCCCAAACCATGATACTACCACCACCATGTTTCACAGATGGGATAAGGTTCTTATGCTTTAATGCAGTGTTTTCCTTTCCGCAGACATAACTCTTCTCATTTAAACCAAAAACAAAGAATTTTGGTCTCTTCCGTCCACTTTTTTTCGCAATAGCCTTCTAGACTGTCTGTGTCCCATTTCGTTGACTAATAATAAAGGACAGATTAGTAGACTAACAAAATAATCATTAGTTGCGACGCTAGTAATGATAATAATGAAGCATTCTCAGTGGAAAAAAAATCTATGTTTTTCTAGTAATTTCTGCATAACATATTATATGACAATAACACAAGTGGTAAGCATTGCCACCACACAGCTCCAGATACTCAAGGTTCTTTAAGCAGGTATGAAGATAAATAAATCAACCAATGGACAGCACACTTTTGCAAGTTAGCTTGTTAATCGTGATCCGCTTAGTGTAACATCATTTATAATTGTAGTTATTAAGTGAAAAATCACTTTTATGATGTTGTCTTGATCAGAAATAAGACACTGGGTGACATGTAAGGTAACGGCAACATATTAAATGCATTAAACTATCTCTTCACACCAGAGCGGTACTTAACCATTTTGAACTTCCCTTAAAACAACTGGCTGATGGACAGGCACTTCACACATTTGATAAGCCAATGAAATTTCTCAGTGATACTTTTACATATATAACATCTCTTGTTATATGATTGGATGATACAAGATTTCTCTGTACTATGATTGGCTGGTGCAAGAAAACCCACAGGTTCTCAGGCTACAGTTATAAATACTTGTCCTAATTTGAGGAAGAGGTGATGGGGGTGGCAAAAACTAGAAGAAAGACTAGGCTGATCAATACTTGACTGGATTCTCCATCCTAAGGCACTATTTAAAATGCAGTCTACAAGAATGAGAGCACAGGGCAAAAAGTCATGCGTCTTGATTCCAGGCATGGATGAGAAGTGGGGGAAGCTGGCAGTTTTCAATACACAGAGTTCAAGAAGGCAAAAAATGGACAATTTTCTCCTGCTCTGCTGAGAATAGACTACAGTATGATTTGTTTGATGTAGTTGGTTGATTTGTTTGTTTGTTTGTTGTTGTCTTTTTTAATGAGGAGGAAGAGATTTTGCAGAACCATACATAATATGATTATTGTTGCATCAAGGGCTTTAGGTGCAACAATAGTTATATTTCATATGGTTCTGCAAAATCTCTTCCTCCTTTCAAACACCTGAAAATGGATCCATGAACAATTGAACATCAATGCAGGAACCCTCAGGTCTCTGCATCTAAGTGAAGAGCTTCCACACTGCAGACATGGCTGTGTTTGAATTAGATGCCTACACCCACTCTTTAGTTCTGCGCTAGTTAGGGAGACTGTTTAGTTGACCAAGTAGCACTCCAAACACAACTGAAATCTAACACTTCCTCATCATTAACATGCATGAGCAGCGGTCTCTTAAAACATGTTTAGATCTCTGTCGGCTACACACATGTACTGAATACTGAATTCTGATTTAAAGTTAGTAAAAGCACTGTGCTGTTCACGTGTGGCTGTGTTTGTACTGCTGTCGCTGTCATGCACTGCAAAAGTTAAGTGTGACTGGCACAGAATCGCTCACGGCCGGTCACGGCTGATTCCGGTGACGGGCCAATTGATCGGTGCATCTCTAATTATAAACCTTTTCACAAGTTAACACAGTTCCCTGGGGTCGGGTACCATGGTACAGTTCTAACCCAGTCAAACAGACCTGTTCTGAACAATTGAATGCCTGTTCCTTAAATTATAATACGCCATTGCTCAACCCACCCTCACTTTGTGCTCTATGTCTTCATAAGAAGGAAATCACAAGGGAGAGCTAAACCTGAATGCATTATTGAACCCTGTTTTCAGAACTAGGCATCCTACAAAAAATGACTTATGATTTCACAATTTGTAGGCCCTCTAGATACCTACAGTGGTGCTTGAAAGTTTGTGAACCCTTTAGAAGTTTCTATATTTCTGCATAAATATGATCTAAAACATCATCAGATTTTCACACAAGTCCTAAAAGTAGATAAAAAGAACCCAGTTAACAAAATGAGACAAAAATATTTATACTTGGTCATTTATTGATGAGGAAATTATCTAATATTACAATATTAGTGAGTGGCAAAAGTTGTTAAACCTGTGCTTTCAGTATCCTGGTGTGACCCCCCTTCAGTTGCTTTAGAAGTTAACCCTGGGTCCTTTGGTGACCCTCACCACTATTACACACCTTGCTCTTGGAGTGATCTTTGTTTGTTCGACCACTCCTGGGGAGGGTAACAATGGTCTGGAATTTCCTCCATTTGTACACAATCTGTCTGACTGTGGATTGGTGGAGTCCAAGCTCTTTAGAGATGGTTTTGTAACCTGTTCCTCAGAAATCTCCTTTGTTCGTACCATGATACACTTCCACAAACGTGTTGTGAAGAGCAGACTTTTATAGATCCCTGTTCTTTAAATAAAACAGGGTGCCCACTCACATCTGATTGTCATCCCATTGATTGAAAACACCTGACTCTAATTTCCACTTCAAATTAACTGCTAATCCTAGAGGTTCACATACTTTTGCCACTCACTAATATGTAATATTGGATCATTTTCCTCAATAAATAAATGACCAAGTATAATATTTGTGTCTCATTTGTTTAACTGGGTTCTCTTTATCTACTTTTAGGACTTGTGTGAAAATCATATCATGTTTTAGGTCATATTTATTCAGAAATATAGAAAATTCTAAAGGGTTCACAAACTTTCAAGCACCACTGTATGTCCCCATAAGGGCCTTTGTCTGCTGCAAAAAGTACTAGAATTTATGCTACCAGAAAACTGGAAACTGGAACATTGGCCACCAGTCCAGACTAAAGATCCAGGGCAGTGAAATTACACAGATGACCTGAATGACCTGGATAATCAAATGGCAAACGACAATGCTGTTAATCCCACCATTTTTAACTTGTCACATTTACTTACAGCACAGCCGTGTACCTAGGGATGGGCGATATGCTGAAAATATTAAATCACAATAATTTCATTATGAGATTGTATAATGTTATTATAATAGCATTTTCACAACACACTATATTCTTCTTGAAACGTGATTGCAGAGAAAATGCATCAGTACTGACAGATTTTTATTAACCTACTATTCAAATATTATCCCATACTTGGTGAAATGATTGATATTTAACATGTGCTGCACTTCAACCAGTTAAACAGAACTAAGTACACTGTTTATAATCAAACATGCAGTTGGTCAGAGTTTTTAAAGCACTGACGATATCCTCGATTTGCTCAGAAAGGCATATTGTCTGTCACGATAACAAAACATAACATGATACGATAAAATATCGTCATATCGCCCACCCCTAGGTGCACCATTACAAATGTGGGTGCTTTTACTATCAGCACAGTGACCGTTGATGGAAAATTAAGCAGCATCAGACCCAAAACTTTAACCAGTTTCTGTTAAGACTTGTTTTGAATAACCTAGGACTGTATCATTGGCTGGCTGCTTTGTTCCTTGAAGATTTAGCAGTCTGTTATGCTGAGGCGTGTCAGGATGGGATCAGTGTGGGTATCAGCTAATAATTAGAGCTTTGTTACCTGCATTATTTCCAAAACGAATAATCCGGCTTGCTACGTTCTTTTTTGTGTTCTTGTTTTGCCTCTTGTACTTTTTTGTACAGCTGCTGGAAAATACACCTGTGTCATTGTCTGCTATGTCACCAGTTCTATACCTGTTTTGTACTCAGCCTCACTTGTAAGTCACTTTGGAAACAAGTGCTTGGCAAATGAACAGCTATAAATGTAATTAGGAGTGTGGAAGCCAGGCCTCAGTCACAGGAATGTGGAGTATGTGGATTACTGTTCAAACGGGCCATAGACACACTGCCTACTCAAAATCCACACTTAAGACATGAGATAAAAATAAACACCCAAAAATACCTGCACTCATTTCTAGAGGACAAGAACATTCAGGTCATGTGTGCATATTTAACCCCCAAACATCTTCATACATCTCTCTGGCATGAGAGAAAACATCATGCATCAGTCTGGCACGGTTACAAATCATTGAGGAAAAGCAGATTATATATATGCACATGTGTCGCATAGAACAGTGTAACAACAGAGCTTGGACAGGTATCTGTGCTCCCTTTTATTGAGCACCAGTCTTCCCTACATCGTGACCTTCCTTTAATTCTGTGTGTTAATGTTTGGAACTGGTGCAGTTTAGAAGGTAGTTAGCGCCAACAGCTGTACTTTGAGTTTGGTGGTGGAGATAGAGCAGACTCTGAGACTCTGACACACTCCGAGTTAAAACTCCCTGGCTGTCAAGTTCAGCTGCTGAGAGTAGGTGCTATGCCAGACATCCAGAAGCAGACACACACTCACTCACAGCCACAGTGGCTTACATTCCCCACAGCTGAACTCTGACCCCGACTAGGCCTCCACTGGCCTCCCCTCTTAATAAACAGTGTAATTAATGCTTCTCTCTTCTGCTCCCTCTTGCACCTCACCCATACAACAGTTGCTCCAAAGGCCAAAGAGTTCACTGGTTTGTGTTTCATACGAGCCTCTCACGCTAAGCAGTGTGTGTTTATTCACTACTGAAAGGAGAACAATACAGAGGTTGAATTTTCATAAAGTGTCATGACATGACAGGAAAAGAGGAAGATTTTTACAAAAGGTACAGTTACAAAGGTGCATAGGATGGACAAGCTTGCCCTTGTTAATAGGATATTAATTGTTGCTTACTAATAATGTCAACGCAAATACAGTGGGGCAAAAAAGTATTTAGTCAGCCACTGATTGTGCAAGTTCTCTTACTTAGAAAGATGAGAGAGGTCTGTAATTTTCATCATAGGTACACTTCAACTATGAAAGACAAAATGAGAAAAACATCCAGGAAATCACATTGTAGGATTTTAAAACAATTTAATTGTAAATCATGGTGGAAAATAAGTATTTGGTCACCCACAAACAGGCAAGATTTCTGGCTCCCACAGACCTGTAACTTCTTCTTTAAGAAGTGCCTTCTGTCCTCCACTCGTTACCTGTATTAATGCACCTGTTTGACCTCGTTATCTGTATAAAAGACAACCTGTCCACAGCCGTCAAATAGTCATACTCCAAACTCAACCATGGCCAAGACCAAAGAGCTGTTTGAGGGGAACCAGGAAAAATTGTAGACCTGGCACCCAGCTTGGGAAAAAGTGTGAACCTACAATCGGTCAAGCAGATTTGGTGTGAATAAATCAAACTGTGGGCTGCAATTGTAAGAAAATGGGAAGACATACAAAGACCATTGAGAATCTCCCTCGATCGGATCTCCACGTCAAGATCTCATCCCGTGGGGTCAAAATGATCATGAGAACGAAAAATCCTCAAAAATCCCCGGAACTTACACGGAGGGACCTGATGAATGACCTGCAGAGAGCTGGGACCAAGTAACAAAGGCTACCATCATAACACACTACGGCACTACGCCCGAGAGGGACTCAAATCCGCAGTGCAGGCGTGTCCCCCCCGGCTTAAGCCAGTACATGTCCCTGCCCGTCTGAAGTTTTCCAGAAAGCATACGGATGATCCAAAAGAGATTGGGGAATGTCTGTGGTCATGAAACCAAAATCGTACTCACCTGGAAGGAAAAGGATGCTGAGTTGCATCCCAAGAAGCACCAGACCTACTGTGAATCATGGGGGTGGAAACATCAATGCTTTGGGGCCTGTTTTTCTGCAGAGGGGAACAGGACGACTGATCCGTGTTAAGTAAGAATGAAACGGGGCCATGGTATCGTGAATTTTAAGCCAAACTCCTTCTATCATGTGAGAGCATTGAAATGGAACGTGGCTGGGTCTTCCAGCATGAACAATGATCCCACACAACCGCCTCGGGCAAACGAAGGAGTGGCTCCGTAAAAAGCCATTTCAATCCGGAGGGCCTAGCCATTCTCCAGAACCTCAACCCCATAAACAGGTGTGAGGAGTTGAAAGTCTGTGTTGCCCCAAACATCACTGCACTGCTTAGAGGAGATCTGCATGAAGGAATGAGCCAAAAACCAGCTACGTGTTGCCAACCCTGGTAAGACGACAGGAAACTTTGCCTTCCTGTCATTGCCAACAAAGGTTATGGTCAACTTATTGAGTTGAACCAAATTTAATTGACCAAATACTTTTTCCACCATATTTTACAATGAAAATTCCCTTTAAAAAATCCTACAATGTGATTTTCCTCCGGATTTTTTTTTTCTTCCTCATTTGTTCTCATAGTTGAAGTGTAAGCTATGATGAAAAATTACAACATTTACAATTCACAAAAAGAAGATATTATCGTAGATGAGCCATTGTCTCTCACCTCTACATGGCACTCAAGTACTCAAGCAATGACCATTCATGACAAAATATAATAAAAACCATTTGTAGCTATGCTACCTTATCGGTACACTTAACACTGCTTTAAATGCAGATTTATTGTGTAGCATGTGCTTTTCATCTGATACTAGACATGGCTGGTAATGTAGGAAACACGCATTAAGAGCTACGCTCATGTTCCCAGTTATGTTCACATTTCGTGAGGACAGTTAGCAGGTAACTGCTAGCCAAACACGTACTGTCAGTTTTGTCAAGTTTCTATCAAGCTGTTGCTCTCAGCTACCAGGACAAACATACTCAAGCACTCGCTAATTTTCTCCATGGAGTACTCAAGCTGTCAACATGACCAAACTGCATATTCCTAACAAACACAGAGTATAAACATAGAGAGAGGGAGAGAGTGAACAGGAAGAACTTAGATATATTACTCAGCTCCTAAAGAGGACTGGAAAATAAAGAAAGTCAGTTTTCTATGAGACTATCCAAAGAAAGAGACAGGCGTCTATGTTTTCCTTGCCGAAAAACTGACATGAGTATAAACATTTTAGGTGAAGTAATGGAAATAACTCTTAACACACTACTTATTTTCAATAGTAGAACTCATTGAGGTAGCACAACTCGTGTTTCTTTACATTATTACTAAAACTTATTCCTCTAAAAACCCCAAACAATGAAACTTAGAATGGAACACTAAGCATTAAGTCAGGTATTAAGGATTCTCTGAATATTCTGTTCATTCTGCTTATTATGACATACTCCATGACACATGGTAGAGCTGCACAATAGTAGCGGAAATGACAGTCAGGATTATCCATTATTGTTACTCAATCATTTCCTATAAAGCAACAACATAATCTGTAGATCTCTAACGTAAAGCAAGAAGGCTGCTTAGTCAAATGAATTTATTTTGTCCTTTTCTTTTGAATTCTACTCACACAGTTCCAAACCAAATAACATGCCACCACAGTATGCAAAGAAAATCAACACATTTAAAACGTATTATTGGGGAGTTTGTGATTTCATGCAATAAAGTAAAACACCATGTCAAACATTAGCCGAATACTATTGATTATTAAAGATTAAAATCATGGTATGCGCTCCATTTTGAAAGTTTGCTTGTGCATTTGGTTTATTTAACGTCGTTTTTAGCATTAAAGGCTATTTAATAGCAGACACAAGGTTACATCGATACACAAGGTTATACTGAAACTAGTCATACATATATCGGGCCGATTTAGCGTAATCAGTTGTTTGAGAGGAATTCCCTCATCCCCCTGGAGTCTCAGTTCCACTGCGTCTGCAAGCTCCCCACTGTGCTTTGTCCCGGGTCACGGCTGAGCTTCTGTTCTGTATGTCTGCCTGTCAGTTCCTATGGTTCTGCCAAGCTAGAGACCTTCCAAGGCCCAGAGTTTGTTGTGTCACATGAGAACTCATTTCTGTCATGCAGGGACATCCCTGGTCTGCTCCCAGCCCCAGCCCGCAGTGACCCAAATAGGAACATATTCATCTCAGACAAAGCCAGAACCTTTAACCCTTTGGAACACAGACAGAACCGGGAACTTTAACCCAGTGGAAGTGGGAACTTAAGAACTTAAGCGAAGGTATGCTACACTCTCCGAGGAGATGATGTGGGGATGCCTCACAACACAAGCTCAAAACACAACCCAAACCTCACCTAAAAACACAGCACTGCAATCCAGCAATCTACCACTGACTCAGTCTGTGTTGTCACCTACAGATTCCACACCGATTTCCAGGATGTTGGCCTGACGAAGGCTCTCGCCATTGGATCCCACCTTCCACGGAGTCGGCCTGGTCGGCTTGTTGCTGGCTCCCATTCCAGTTCTGTCTGTGTGTTCCTGAGTTTCAGCCTCACTCTGAACCTTCCAGATATCAGAGTTTGTCGTGTCACATGTCTGGGACTGTAGTGTACCAGACCAGAAGTGCCTGGTGTGTGTAATGGCGAAAGTGTTTTGTGCTGTGTGGGGCACTACATGTCTGGCGTGCGACAGTGGTTTGAGTTGCATTTCGTGTCGGTGTCACGAGGCATTTCGTGTCCTGTCACAGAGGCCCAGGCATGACAGACCAGAGGGATGTGCATGCCATACTTAAAGACTGTTTTGAAAAACCACTGAAGGATAGAACAGAATAGAATAGATTTCTGAAATCAATGAAAAATACTCCCAAAACAGACACATGAAGACCTTGGTAAGTCAGGGTCATACCTTGGTTGACATCTCCATGGGCAGCTAGAACAGACTACACACTCAAATCCCACACTTAATGATATAAAGGTCACATTCCTGGCTGAATCCCTTTTGCTTCCTATCTTCCTATCTTCCACTTCAAAACAGCAACAGCACATACATCTTCTCCTCAAGCAATGCCAAACACGGACCTTGAATTATGTCGATAACAAGACAACTGTGATCTTTCGAAAACGTTTTTTTTCAGGCGCACACTTGCATTAGTGGAAATGAATATCCATATCACTGCAGTATATGCAGTAAAGAGCTGTATCTGGTAACAGCTCCAGTCAGCGTCTGACCCTCATTACACCTTAGTGAAATTAACTCCACTAAATGGGACATATACACTCCTGTCCTAAAAGCACAGGCAGATAGACCTTGTGGAATATCTAGGGTACACTTGGATGTATATTCGATCATTTGGCTTTTATGCAAAGTGAATTACAAAGAGAGGCAGAGCAGAAGTTAAGCACCAGACATACGTGCAAGACTAAGCTTCCTCACAGAGTTATAGGTCCCTGTCTATTGTCATCAGCATATTACCTGAAAGCGGGATCTACGAGTGAACCCTGATATGTTATGGGACTGTGGTGCCCTAGCGGGTAAGGTACTGGACTATGGACCAGAAGGTCCAGGGTTCAAAGCCCACCTCTGCCAAGCTGCCACTGTTGGGTCCTTGAGCAAGAACCTTAACCCATAATTGCTTGGATTGTAAGACTGTATCAGTTGTAAGTCGCTCTGGATAAGGGCGTCTGCTAAATGTTACATATATTACATAATCACTTTATTTATGATTTTCAAAGTATATTAAGGAGTATTAGTTGTGATTGTTGTTATTGGACACATGGTTCTTTACAATGTGGTGCTCAAACATGAGCAGAACTTCTCACTTGACTTTTATTTAACACCGCATCAGTATTTAATGGCTATTCATGACAGGAGCGAGGTTAGAATGGTACCAGTAAAGCACACTCACACTGGGGCAATTTAGAGCAAACCTAATGCATCTCTTTGGAATGTGGGAGGAAACCCGAGTATCCAGAGTAAACCCATACAGACACAGGGAAGACATGCAACTCCACACAGACAGAGACCAAAGTCAGGACTGAACAGGGGATCTCAGGAGATGTGCAGTGACTGCCCCACCACCTTGAGCCACCGTGCCACCCCACTTTTGTTAACATACACTAGATTGCCAAAAGTATTCACTCTTCTGCCTTCACACACATTTGAACTTGATTCACATCCCATTCTTAATCCATAGGGTTTAATAAGATGTCGGCCCACCCTTTGCAGCTATAACAGCTTCAACTCTTCTGGGAAGGCTTTCCACAAGGTTTAGGAGTGTGTTTATTTGACCATTCTTCCAGAAGCACATTTGTGAGGTCAGACACTGTTGTTGGACAAGAAGGCCTGGCTCTCAGTCTCCGCTCTAATTCATCCCAAAGGTGTTCTGTCAGGTTGAGGTCAAGATGCAGGCCAGGCCAGGCTACTCTCCCAATACCAGGGAACCACAGTGCTCCTGCTCCAGGAAAAGAAAAGAAAACTCTTTTGCCAAAAGTATTCGCTCATCTGTCTTCAAACGCATATGAACTCCATAGGGTTTAATATTATGACGGCCCACCCTTTGCAGCTATAACAGCTTCGGCTTTTCTGGGAAGGCTTTCCACAAGCTGTAGGAGTGGTTTTATTTGAATTTTTCTTCTTCCAGACGCGCATCTGTGAGGTCAGTCAATGATGTTGGACAAATCTCTGCTCTAATTCATCCCAAAGATTTCTATCTAGGTGGGATTTTTAATATACCAGAATGTGGTAGGGATTTTGCCATAGGAAATATGGATATTGGGCTTCCATTACCCAAACATTCGTTGACCGTACCATTTCCCAGAATGAAAGTACACTGGGAAGACAGGAGTGAATGTATTTAATTTGTAATGTGAAATTAGTTTACATGCTAACTGCAGCTACAACAGACCGCATTACAAACTAAAACATAACAGATTTTATGGTGCATTGATTGAAAAGAGGGGGTTCAGTGCAGTGAATGTCGTATTTGATGTGTGAAAAAGGTGTATATAGTGTGAAGGAAGTAGCTGAATTTTCAGGTATATCGAAGCATACGGTCATACGGGTCTAATAGCAGTGGCAAAAATCTCAGTCTACATGAAAATCTTGTCAGAACTGTGGCTGAAAGACAAAGCTATTAGGTATGTTTCAGTCACAGGTGACTAATCTTTTGTCCGGTGAGTATATAAGTCAACTTATTATTTACTAATTTCTCAGGCATTTTTTAATGAAGATGTGCATTTGTAGTTGTATATTAATAAATGCATACAAAAGGGATGGGACCATTATCTATTCCTGTTAGAATGAGTCACTGTTAGGTTAAGCCAGTTTTCCACAGCTGATGTAGATGGATTTGTGCCCGGATTGGATCAGGGTCCTGGACTGTTATTCACTTCCAGAGCTGGCTGCATAAAACTGCACCTGGATTTGCTGGGGTCCAATAAGCTAGTGGTTATTCTTCCAGTTCAATTTGCCACAGTTCATGACTGCAGTATGGCAAAATCCATACCACAGGACAAGGTTACATCAGTACCACTATGGGTAGTGGATTAGGATCTTCAAATGCACATGAATACTGTACAGTCATGATGGAAAATGTACATTATTGATTACTGTATTGACCGATTTCCAGTGTTGAAACACAAGTTCCATTTGAGCATGCTGTCATGTAATTAAACTAAAAATCAATCATGGCCCACCCATCAATTAGTTGGTTAGCAAAGTGAGAACCCTTTTGCTGGGCAACTAGGAAGCGCACATGCTAACCTATTGACCTATTATGTAGTCTTTTAGACCGAAAATGTAGAGGAACAATGACAAGACAAATGTTGGTGTTGGTGATTTACCAATAAAATACCACTGTAGAGATGCTCACCGATTCACAGTGGAGTTTCTTTCCTATAAACCCATTGTGAAGTGATGGTGAAATTGTGTTACAAACCAAAGACTTTTATATATACTGTATATATCATAGCCTAGCCTACCTTAAACATGCTTAAAACACTTACATTAACCTACAGTTGGGCAAAATAATTTTCTCAAAACCTTTTTTATAATAAAATGTCGACTAGCTCATGTTATTTATTGAATGATGTATTGAAAGTGAACAATACACAAAGCGAAATAGTTAGTCCACTTGCTGACGGAGGGCACTGCACATCTCAGTCAGCTGGCTGCTGCCCGGAAGCCCAGTATATTGAGAGTATTGTACTGTGTATCACATGCCCGGGAAAAAAAATAAAATAAAATTCAGAACACAGTTTCTGCTGAATGTGTATCTCAGAGTATTTTGGATTCCCATAGTAAAAATTCAAAACATTGTAAATCGATCCATCGTATTCTAAGGAGCATCTGTATTTACACAGCAAAAAAAATTGCACATCTGTAGCCTTAACTGTACACTTCCAAGTGAGAACCCTGAACACTGCTTTTCTGTTCATAACCTAAAAACTGTTTTTAAAAAACTGACGTTGTACATACTACAACACTGAGCCGGTCATACTAAACAATCTTGTAGATAGAGTGAACATGAACAAGGCTTAAGCAGGTGTGGGTAGAAATATGCTACATTTACTCTGTTCCATTCACTTCACTATTTGAGAGCAGTTTTACACTGGACATATGTTAAACTCGCTTTTCAGGGCTTGTGCAAACACATTTGGATATCTTTAGTGGCTGACAACCTGCCATTTTTGGCTACCCAGTTATTTTTTTGTGGGCTGTCTGGGTGGGAAACCATGGGATTCAACAAGCCATTGAGATCTGGCTTGGTTCCATTAGAGTTATCCCATCTTGTGCTTGTTAGCAGAGTTAGCAGGCCAGGGAAGGACACTAAAGTCACCTTTGTGCTCCTGAAACCATTCATGCACCCTGCACGGTGAGGAAGGGTGTTATCCTGTTGATAGGTACCATTACCATCAGGGTAGTGCTGGGCGGAATAGCCAAAAATTTGTATCACGGTGTTTTTTGTCTTGGGGTGGAGCAGATAACGGGCTTTTATATACAATGGTGCTTGAAAGTTTGTGAACCCTTTAGAATTTTCTATATTCCTGCATAAATATGACCTAAAACAACATCAGATTTTCACACAAGTCCTAAAAGTAGATAAAGAGAACCCAGTTAAACAAATGAGAAATATTATACTTGGTCATTTATTTATTGAGGAAAATGATCCAATATTACATATTAGTGAGTGGCAAAAGTATGTGAACCTCTAGGATTAGCAGTTAATTTGAAAGTGAAATGAGAGTCAGGTGTTTTCAATCAATGGGATGACAATCAGGTGTGAGTGGGCACCCCGTTTTATTTAAAGAACAGGGATCTATCAAAGTCTGCTCTTCACAACACATGTTTGTGGAAGTGTATCATGGCACGAACAAAGGAGATTTTGATGGAGGACATCAGAAAAAAAAAAGTTGTTGATGCTCATCAGGATGGAAAAGGTTACAAAACCATCTCTAAAGAGTTTGGACTCCACCAATCCACAGTCAGACCGATTGTGTACAAATGGAGGAAATGCAAGACCATTGTTCCCCTCCCCAGGAGTGGTCGACCAACAAAGATCACTCCAAGAGCAAGGCGTGTGTGGTTGTAATAGTTGGTGAGGTCACAAAGGACCCCAGGGTAACTTCTAAGCAACTGAAGGCCTCTCTCACATTGGCTAATGTTAATGTTCCATGAGTCCACCATCAGAAGAACACTGAACAACAATGGTGTGGCATGGCAGGGCTTCAAGGAGAAAGCTACTGCTCCCTCCAAAAAAGAACATTGCTGCTCATCTGCAGTTTGCTAAAGATCACATGGACGAGCCAGAAGGCTTTTGGAAGAATGTTTTGTGGATGGATGAGACCAAAATAGAACTTTTTGGTTTAAAAGAAAAGCGTTATGTTTGGAGAAAGGAAAACACTGCATTCCAGCATAAGAACCTTATCTGGAAACATGGTGGTGGTAGTATCATGGTTTGGGACTGTTTTGCTGCATCTGGGCAGGACGGCTTGCCCATCATTGATGGAACAATGAATTCTGAATTCTATCAGAGAATTCTAAAGGAAAATGTCAGGACATCTGTCCATGAACTGAATCTCAAGAGAAGGTGGGTCATGCAGCAAAGACAACGACCCTAAGCACACAAGCCGTTCTACCAAAGAATGGTTACAGAAGAATAAAGTTCATGTTTTGGAATGGCCAAGTCAAAGTCCTGACCTTAATCCAATAGAAAGTGTTGTGGAAGGACCTGAAGTGAGCAGCTAATGTGAAGGAAACCCACCATCCAGAGCTGAAGCTGTTCTGTATGGAGGAATGGGCTAAGTTATTGCTGCAACAGGGGGGTCACACCAGATACTGAAAGCAAAAGGCTCACATACTTTTGCAGCTCATTAATATGTAATATCGGATCATTTTCCTCAATAAAATAAATAACCAAGCATATACCTTTGGTTTAGGTCATTTATGCAGAATATAGAAAATTCTAAAGGGGTTTACAAACTTTCAAGCACCACTGTAGGTGTGTGCTTACTATACTGTGTATATATTATATATATATATATATATATATATATATATATATATATATATATATATATATATATATATATACACATATACATACACACTCTACTGCCAGAAGTAAGTACTATACTATATATATATATATATATATATATATATATATATATATATATATATATATATATATATATACACACACACACACATACTGTACATATATTAGAGATTC
The DNA here is from genome assembly GCA_025084515.1 of Ancistrus triradiatus. NCBI lineage: Eukaryota > Metazoa > Chordata > Actinopteri > Siluriformes > Loricariidae > Ancistrus > Ancistrus triradiatus. The sequence continues at coordinate 17,211 of JAJAGP010004736.1, forward strand.
ACCAAATGTGCCGTATAAAAAGATAACGGGGGCTGCTGGCTTGTGCCTGGCTCTGCACTGTTGCTAGGTTTAGCTTTAGCCTCTTTGACTTTGTTTTCTCAGTCAAACTCTGCATATTCAGTACTGGGGGTCTTTTAAATGTCTTATTTAATCTGTTATTCTGATCGTTTTCGGAGTTGATCCTTCACGGCTTATTTTCGCAATGTATGTAATCCAAACAGCACGCTCTGAAGAGTTTCCTTGCCGGAGACGTGGTCGTGTTCAAAATAAATAACTAACCCCTTAGTAGTGTCCCTAGTCCATCATCAGTAATGTGTTATTTAGGGAGCCTATCTAGTTGACTAGCTAAGTAGCACTCAAAACACAGCCGAAATATAAAATCTATGATGATTCCTCCTCATCATGTCAGCAAACAAACCCTTAAACATGTCTCTTAATCAAACCATCGAGTGCCTGAAACTTTGAATTATGAACTGAGCTGAACTGAATTATGAATTAAAGCTAGTAAAAGCACTGGGTTGTTCATGTGGTTGACCGGCACAGAATCGGTTATATGAGATGTCTGAAGCTGATCACGCTAAAACCGGCCGAATCCATTTTAGATATGTAAATAATGAAGCCTTTGATTATTATAAGGTTACTTCACCCCACAAAATTACACAGATCAGAATGCATGAAACAGTTGCCGAATGTAAACAGATTTTATTGTTAAAACAGAGCTTAAAAGAGAGGGGTGCCTATTTTTGGCTGAAGTATTTTCACTCTGGTAAGACATCCCCTGAATTCTCTGAATCATTACTGTGAATCAGTCTCCAGAGTTACTGCGTTCATAATTTGGTTCTTCTTTTGCATCTCCCATAATCCATTTCTGTGTTCTGTTCTTTAATCTGACGAAGCCTTTCCCAGCTGTTAGCAGACTGTTTCTAGGCTTTACCTAGCAAGCTGTTCGGTGACGTAGTTCTACTCAGAGCTCAGCAGCTCTCATAGTGGCAAAAAATATTATATCATTTGCTGTCTATTTCTTAGGGCTGTCTTTCTGCTATGCACCGGTATGGAGGTCTATAAAAATGCATACTGTATGGGAAATTAACCCCGGTGTACCGGTTGAACTGGTTTACCACCCAGCACTACATCAGGGATGTCAACATGTACAGGTGCACATGATCTGCTAGGATTGCCAAGTACTCGTTGGCGTTCGCAGACTCATGCAGGGGTATTAATGGTCTAAGATCATGCCAAGAAAACATCGTCCAGGCAATGTGTTTGGCCCACGGTTGTCTCTTGGTGGCAGTTCTCATATGTTTGGTGGCGTATATGCTACCGTCCATCCACTTGAACCTGGATTCGTAGAAGGTAACATTTCTCTATTCCTCCAGTGTCCAATTATGATACACCCATGCAAACTGGAGGCAACATTGACAATTAGCATTAGCGCTTTAAGCATGTGTCTGCTTCGCTGGCCCATACGTAACAGTGTTCACTCCATGATGATGATCCCTGACACTTTCCTCGATGCTTCTGTGTTCATTAGAGAGTTTAACTGGTCCACTGTGGTGTGACGATAGCTCTGTACCACTTAAGATTATCTGTAGTTCCGTCGAGCCATTGTTCCCCTCTGGCATCAATGGCCCGTGGAGCAGCACTGTTACGCCGTTGGGGGGAACTCGATATATGGAAAGTCCATTCTCGGTACACCTTCACTACAGCGGCTCAAGAGCATCTCATGACTGTGATATCTCCTATTATCATACCCTTTTGGACACGAGTCAATTCTCAATCTTTGCCCATGACATTTGTTTCACACGCTGCAACAACTGGCTGGTGTGCCCGCTTATTGATACATGCAGCAAACCCTGTCATGTGGCATCTGCAATGTCCTAGGCCGAGGTAATTCCAAACCAGGAGTGGTCATAATATTCTGATATGACTGTGTACAGTGGTACTTCAGTTCTCACCATCTCGGAACTCGTCGAATTTGGTTCTCGGTGTATTTTGACTAGAAAAATTTGTCTCGGTTCTTGTAGTTTTCTCAGTACTTGGTGCTTAAACTTGCATGAAATTTGTATTTAATGCGTGACTCATTTCAGCCGAAACTCGATTCATGATTCACGATTCAGTACACGGTGATACAGTGATTCAGGTTCACAATAGCCATTGCTCAGTGAAGATTTATTGTGTTTTTCTTTATTTTTACATCTACAGGTCTGTATTCTTAGTGCAAATAACTCTCCATGGATCCTAAAAAGGTTACTTATAAGAGCCAACCAAAAGAAAATCCTCCAGAAAACTAGCAGCTATGCTAGCACCCTGAGTTCACCAATAGAGTAAGTGTTTTGCTTTTACTTTTCACTTTAATTCCATCACCCACTAAATTACATGAGATTTTTCAACACTTTATTATCAAATAAGCTTTGTGTTAATGATTTTGCCCAACTGTAGGTCAATGTAAGTGTTTTAAATATTACCTGACTTATCATTACTTATCATAGTATCCTTTCCATATCTCCGCTATGATACACTACAGACCAAACACTCATTAAAATGCTCAGTTCACGATACATATAACTTATGACGGATTTGTCGGAACATATCCCCATTATAAATCAGGGAGCACTTGTACAATTGAACTCCATTAACGCATACAATGCCTTATTCAGTGTGGATTTTCTGGGGGTCTGAAACAGATTCATTCAATTTATGTTATTCCTTGTAAATTGAATTAAACATTTGCCTGGTACTCATCATTTCCAGTTCTCAACAAGCCTTCTGGAACTAACTAGTGACGAGGACCATGGTACAAGTGCATAGATGAAATAGAAAAAGTCACATGAACAACCCCTGTTTCTACATACGCCCAGGAAAAAATGTACTGTGAATGTTCATAGTAAAACTGTGAATTGCTTGACAGTTTCAATGTGAACTTTCACAGTTTGACCATGAAGTTCACAGTTCTACTATGAATTTTTGATGGTAATTTGGCCACTTCATGGTTCTACTGTGAAATTTCATAGTACAACTGCAAACTTGGTTGACTATGAACTGATCATGAATTATTTCACAGTTGTACTATGAATTTTGGTGGTAATTTGGCCACTTCATGGTTCTACTTTCAAATTTCACAGAACATTTTTTCCTGGGCGTGTTCACTCTTCAACCTCACACTGCTCTTCATTTTTCTATGGCTGTCCTCAAAGATAAGGTAGATATCATTTACGAAAATTCCTGGCCAGTGTATTATTGTTAGTGTGGATTAATATGAAGTATGATTAAGTAGCATGTCGGTTTGAGAGTTACTGATAACATGGTGCCCGTGCACAGTCATATGGCTCCTCTCATTATTGATGAGATGATCCATTAGGGCTTTGAGGGCAACATTATTGATTCTACAGCAGTACATCAGCTGTGGTGCAGTGGGACCCTTGCCTCCGAATCGGTGCATATGTACGAGTGATGACAGAAAAAAATGATTCACAGCTTTGGTATTTCCTGCGAGACCTGCCATGGCCTTAAGGTGGGAATAACACATCATCTCAAATTCCAGGCATATGTGACATTCGACCTTTCTCATACAAACACGCCCACACACAGGCTGGGTAAAACAAGAAGGCAGAATGCTCATCAGGCCTTCCACAGAAGTCTTAATGGAGAGAGACAGACACAGAGACACTGATAGCAAGAGGGTAGATGGAATGGAAACAGACGCCCCAATGAAGCTGACTGCAGCAGAGTCCGACGTGCTGAATAAGAGGACCTACACATTCGGTTCCCAGCATGCATGGCTATACAGAAGAACACATGCAGTCCACATCCAGTGTGAAGAACAAAGACCAGACAACAATGTCTGGCAGAGTATTGCACGAAGTTAAACAGCAACAAGATTGTTAGCAGACCACAGTCACTGGAGTCATGCCTGCCTGAGAGAGAATAGATGATCTGTTGTGAAGAGTCAAAATTCATGACATTACTGATATAACTTTAACAGCAATGTTTAGGCTTTAAGTAACTCATACTTCCATCCTTTAAAAAGCAATTCATCATCCTGGTGACGTGAAAAATCTTGTGTCCTCACACATCCGCTTTCCAGTAAATTACCAAGCAAAAGAGCATGTCCGATTGTAGTCAGCGCTTATTACAGGACACAATTACTAAACCTCCACACGCTGTGATGATAAAGAGGTTGGTGCGTGTAACTTTGCAATCTGGCAACCATAATTCCTAGATGAACCTCCCCCACTGCTGCATGCTTCTTAATACAGCCACATCACTAACCCTTCCTCAGAGCTAACAGTTGTTGTTAGATGGGAAGGAACAGGAGATGGGTCAGAAATGCAGTTAATTAAGCCCTTGCACAGGAACTTTCATTACATCAAGTACATCAGTTCCTAATTTTGAGGACATGTATAGGCTTGACCACCACACAAAATATCATTATTCATCCTACCTTGGAACACAGCTGTCCAAATTACCACTTATTTACTTAACAGGTGGTTAATTACGTTGTTGATTTGCTTTTTTACTATGATGACATTGCAAATGTATGTAGATTTCAGTTTTCATAGTTTTTTAGGATGCACAACACTCAAACAAACACGTTTGCTTTACTATCTTTGTAAGGGGGTTGGCTAGGTGGCACTGTGTTAGCACAGCTGCCTCACTGCTCCAGAGACCCCCAGTTTGATTCACAGGTCAGATTCTATATGTGTCAAATGTGAATGGCCTCCCCATGGCTCCATGGGATTCCCTACATTCCAAAAACATGCGTTAGATCAGTGGTTCTCAAACTTTTTCTGCAGTGGCCCCTTGTATATAAACATTTTCAAGCCCCACCCTGCTTCAAAACCAAGTATGCATCTTTTGCTTCCAAACTCCACTGGAGGTTATTTTAAACATTGTAATTCATACAAAACTGCAACTTCTTATTGAACAAAACAATATCATTTGCCTTGCTGTGCCCCCTGCAATAGCTCCATGCCACCCCTAGGCATGCCCCCACTTTGAAAACCACAGTGTTAGGACAATGGTGTGTCTTGTGTTCTGTGGGTTAGAACCCGGTTGCCTGCGGCCATGAATTGGACTTAATGGAAATTAATGAAAGAATCTTTGTCAGACTGTCAGAGGCCCATGTATTCCTGCTGGGGCAGCAGGGTGGTGCAGTGGTGGACCAGTGGACTGTGGTAGCCTAGCAGTTAAGGTCCTGGACTATGGACCAAAAGGTCCAGGGTTCAAATCCCAACTCTGCCAAGCTGCCACTGTTGGGCCCTAGAAAAAGGCCCTTAACCCACAATTGCTTGGATTGTAAGACTATATCAATTGTAAGTCACTCTGGATAAGGGCGTCTGTTAAATGCTGTAAATGTAAATATGCAGTGTGGTTAGCTCCAGAGAGTTCCAGAGTTCTGATTCTGGCTGCTTGTATGGAGTTTGCAGGTTCTCCCCATATCTGCATGGGTTTCCTTCAGGAACCTCGGTTTTCCACATTTCAAAGCATCCATGCATTAACTCAACTGGCATCTCTAAAGCATCCCAGTATGCCTGAATGAGTGTGTACAAGTGCGCTGCGGTGAACCCACGTGACACGCCCCCGTCTCTGTATAACTGTCTTTACAGGGACCTTAAATAACCCCTGCATTACCCTACTGTATCTAATTAAACCTCAGCGACCCAAACCACTTTCAAATAAAAGTTCATTTTTGTCAAATGAACTTTTCTTTGTGAGCACCAGCCAAACATGAGCACTAGAATGATTTTTCATGTAAACACACCCAAACAGGCATAACGTTTGTGTTAGTAGTTTTATGATGTAGGCTACTTCACTTGTGTGTTCCTATACCTCGTTAATACCATAAAAGCTGAACCCAAAGCTACCCTAATCTGCCCAAAGTTCTTTTTACTCAAAGGGCTTTTGCAGGCCAAAAAGTTCATGACATTTTTGACAGTTGTCACCAGTCCGAGCCTCGCCTATAACAAGCACGTAGGGGTGATGCACGATGGAGAGTTCAGTGTGTTAGGATGGTGAATTTGCACCTGACTGAAGGTCGGGGATGCTAAGAGTGAATGTGTGTTATGCAAAACATCTTACAGCACGAGCAGCTGCAGTAACACACACACACACACACACACACACAGACATATACACACACGCGCACACACATGTACATACGCAGGCGCACAGGAGGCGCTTTGGTGAGAAAGTTTAACCTTTACCTGAGTAAGCCGGGCAGAGGGATGGAGCCGGAGCTGGAGCCCAGCAGCCCCCTCTTCCCGCTCAGCAGCTTCTCCACAAGCAGCACGTTCCCGGTGCGCGACGCCTCCAGCAGCTCCTGCTCTTTCCCCATGATCAATCCCAAGCAAGATCCGAGCACTAAGCACGACCAGACTCCGCTTCACTACTGCTTCACCGTTATCACACTCATCATCACCATCATCTCGGTCCGGTTTGGATCCTGATCACCATCCCGTGTTCTGCTTAGTCCACTGTCGCGATGCCCTTCTGGTTTAGGTTAGAGAGGAGACTTCATTGCTGAAAGTGTCGTTTATTATCCAGACTGGCAGCAGCTTCAGCCGCGACGGGTTCTTTTGTCGCTCACGGACTCTCACACACATATACACAAGCACACAAACGCACGCGCATTGTGCACATACGCCGTTCTTCCGTCGGTGTGTGTATGGAGAGAGCAGTCCCACATCCCAGCCTTCTCTACACCGTGTGTGCCTCCGTTTACGAGAGAGAAAGAGAGAGAGAGAGGGCGTGGAAGTGAGTGAGACAAGCCTTCAGTAGGCTCGGTGTCTTTGCTTTGTTGTCGTAACCTAATTTTGCTCTCTCATTCTTCTGTCTTGTGAGTCACGGTGTTATTTCGGCTCTTCACATTCGTAGTTCCAGTCAAACAATTCGGCTTTGTAAGGAAAGGGGACATTTTTACGCACACCTAACCATGGAAGGGTTAAAACGATGGAATAACGTGAGACAAAAAGAAAACGCATACACACTGGCTGTAGTTCACATAACATACCTGTCATACTACATACTACCTTTATATACTAGACACGATATGCTACTACGTGAGTACCAGTTACGCTAACTTCCTTTAGATTTAACTTCGAATTTCCCCTTTTTGGTGATTTTTCAGAAAACGTTACACGTTTTTCGTGTGTAAAGCCAAAAATAAGCCACACACACCGAGAACCGCTTCTAACCTTCCTCAAGGCTGGTGTGTAACAATATTCAGCATAAAATCAGTAGCAAGTCAAAGTCAATTAAGAACAAAATAGCCTTTCAAGTTAAGTTGAAGGGAATACTCATAGATCATGTACACCCCAATCGTTTCCAGAAATGGTTCGTTATTATATTATATTTGATCATAGATTGCCGGTTGGGTATCACTGGTGTACTGGAAATATTAATTACATTTACAGCCTTTAGCACACGCCCTTATCCAGAGTGCTTCTTGTTCCTCTTAGTTACACCTTTCCCCACGCTAGCACAAACAGCCTCCAGTCCAATAACACATTTCTAAATCCCTGTTAGAACTGATGAAAAACACTTAAATTGCAGGTTTTTAAAAATTAAATATTTAATGGTAGTGCTTTCTGAAGTGCAGGATGAAGAGGTGGGTCATTAGTCAATGTTCAAAGACAGTATGATGCAGCCTTTTGGACACACAGGGGTTCATTCCACACCTTGGGTGCTGAGACATACTTGCCCTCATGCCATGTAGAGTCAAAATAACTGTAAAAGTTACATTTTACAAATAGCAGCATGTGGCCTTCAGTTACCTAGAAGTTACCCTGGGGTCCTTTGTGACTTCAACTAGCCTTGCTCTTGGAGTGATCTTTGTTGGTCGACCACTCCTGGGGAGGGTAAAAATGGTCTTGAATTTCCTCCATTTGTACACAATCTGTCTGACTGTGGATTGGTGGAGTCCAAACTCTTTAGAGATGGTTTTGTAACCTTTTCCAGGCTGATGAGCATCAACAACTCTCTTTCTGACCTCCTCAGAAATCTCCTTTGTTCGTGCCATGATACACTTCCACAAACATGTGTTGTGAAGAGCAGACTTTGATAGATCCCTGGTCTTTAAATAAAACAGGGAGCCCACTCACACCTGATTGTCATCCCATTGATTGAAAACACCTGACTCTAATTTCACCTTCAAATTAACTGCTAATCCTAGAGGGTCACATACTTTTGCCACTCACTAATATGTAATATTGGATCATTTTCCTCAATCAATAAATGACCAAGTATAATATTTTTTGTCTCATTTGTTTTTAACTGGGTTCTCGTTATCTACTTTTTAGGACTTTGTGTGAAAATCTGATGATGTTTTATTAGGTCATATTTATGCAGAAAATATAGAAAATTCTAACAGGGGTTCACCAACTTAACACCACGCCAAGGAGGGTCACAAAGGAACTTCCCAGGAAACAAATTGTGTCCTGGAGTACAAAAACACCCAAACCTGGCAAGCCCTGGATGATATTAATACGCATTTAGTCAGACGCCCTTATCCAAAGCGACTTACACGGATACAATTCTTTACATCCAAGCAATTGTTGTTAAGGGTCTTGCTCAAGGACCCAACCGTGGCAGCTTGGCAGAGGTGGGATTTGAACCCTGGGACTTTCTCGTCCTGAGTCCCAGGACCTTAAACCACTAGGCTAGAGCGCCCCCTTTTTGTTGTGCTAGTAGTTGTGGCTAAATTTGATAACTGCTGCATTCCACATGACAAGGAATAGTGACATTAAGCAATACTCTTGTAATGGTGAACTCATGGTTCACCACACTGAGAAATAGTTTGTAGTAGGACTAACAGAGTCTGTACTGGTGCATTCGTATCCAGTACAGAGTATAACAGATACGGCATTTTGCATAGGAGCTTTAGATTACAAAAAAAAAAACAACAGCACAAATGATGCTCTTGGCTCTGTTTTCTCCTCACTATTAACCCACAGCATCACTTCCTGTACGGTTTGAGCTACCTCCTCCAGAGGGAGATGAAATGGAGGCGAGAGAGGAAAGCAAGAGAAAGAGCAAGAGGGAGAGGAGGCAGCTGGCAGGCCCCACCGGGTGGCTGGGCATACTCACGAGCTCAAGGCCTTTGCCAAGAGGGAGTGAGAACTTGGAGCTTTGTGTGCCAAATCTGGTTCAAAACACCCCTTTGGTGTCTCCCTCTCCCCCTTGCACATAGATAAAAAAAAAGAACAATAGCTTGTTTAAGAACTATTTGGGTATTTTTGTTGGTGGGAGTACACAACACCAGCGTACAAAGCAGCATTCATTTGCCTTAACTGCCAAATAAATGCGAGCACAGCATACATACTGGTGGCTTCCCAGCAAAAAGAATCCAATAGACTTTGTGTCTGAGGATATTATAATGGAGAACAACACTGAAAATGAAAGAAAGAGAGAGAGAGAGAGAAGAGGAGAGAGAGAGAGAGAGAGAGGAGAGAGAGAGAGAGATAGCGAGAGAGAAGAGGAGAGATTGATTCTCTACATAAGCTGTAAAATACCTTATTGCAAACGATTCTTCACTTAAAACAATTTTTTCATATAAAAACAAGCCAAATCTTGTGCGACAACCATAAGCTCATGAACGTTTCCCATTTTTCTCTGCCCAACCCACAGGAGGGACACTGTTATAGATTAATTCCTTCCATCACGTGACCTGCATAGCAAGCACGCAGAAGAATAATGCTGTCCATTAAACACAACATTATGCAGGACCGACACAAATAGGGTCAATCAGAACCAAAAGATTAGCATGGACAGTCCCTTTTCCAAATTACAACGTCTCATAACAATATGCTGCCTTCACAAATGAAATCTCTTGTGTTGGGGGAACCATTTTTTTCCATGATGATTAAAAAACTCAATGTTTGAAACACACTGGCCAACTATTACATAACATTTGGTATACCGCCATGAGATGCTGTATCTGATCGGGAACTGAAAAAACAGAAATAAGCTTGTTAGTTGGAATGAACATTTAAAATGCAGTTGTGTAATTATTTTGTTCTTTTAACTTCAGAAATATTGGGATTAAAGTAATAATGAAAAATATCAGTATTTCCCTGAAAATCCATACTCCTTTCAGTCATGGATTTATTTGAATGAACAAAACCAATTTATTTTTATGAAATGGTTTGTTTTTTGAGGATTAACCTTGCAGTACTTTTTCTTTCATTTTCAGCCGTCGAAATCATTTGAGAATTTCTATACGTGTTTTATCTATGTTTGGATGTCAAAATTTTAAAGCACCCACGCCCCATAGAATGTCAGAATGGCTGCAAAACCCTCGGCATTAAGGTTAACGTTGCAAACAGATATGTAAAATGATTCAGGTGTGGCTGATTAGACACGGGTTTTTGCCACGGAGGGTGTAAAAGTGGTTTCCTTCCCCCGCGCTCTGTAAAAAGGCTCTCAGTTGTTTACTTTTGGGTAGTCCAACCTCTTGGTGTAGATCGTTTGACTTCTAACCCTGCCTCTTATAACACATTTACCCACAGCTGGGCCTGTAGATCCTCCACCTCATAGTTTGCCGAAGCTGGTGTCCCAGCTGGTCCCAATAAATGCTCGATTGGTGCGATAAAAACCGTGACCGGGCAGGGCAAGGAAGTGCTGCAATCTGGCCGAACACAATTCCTGGAACCCTTGGCTGTTCTTGGATAAGGCATTTAATCCCTTGCTGAAAAATGCCAGTTTGTAACTCTGCCATAAGAGGCCAACACATGTGGCCCGCACTATGTCCTGCACATATCACTGGATTTGTTTAGTTGCCCCTCATTCACTCTCGGGGGTGGACCGACTGTCCGTAATGGGTGGCTCCCCAGATCTCATACCACCGCTGTTCGGGCATGTTCCGCTCCACGACAAGGCCAGGATTGATGTGCTCACCCGAGACCTCCATAAACGCAAATCCGTCCATCCATCGGATCCCAAACAACCTGGATTCATTGCTAACACCAAACGTTTCCAGTTCCATAGCATCCAGTTTCTCGTTCATGACAGACAACAACCACTGCAAACGAAGGCGATGGTGGTTCTGCTGTCAATGGCAGGACTGTAATAGGTGCCATGACAACAAATTCCTTTCTGCTAAGCACCTGAAATGAATTTGAAATCAGGTAAAACAGGATGTTGTAGCCTGACTCCATCCTATGGACAGACTGAAAGGGTTCATTTACAATAAATCTTTACCATTTTTTATAATGTCAGAAAAGACTTGCCCCGAATTTTGGGACGTCCTAACAGAAATTATTGATCTTCATCTGTAAATGCTTTATGGTTGATTAGGTTTATATAAAAAGGAACTGGGGTTCATGTGGTGCAGCGTTCATCTGCTAGCCCACCACCGCAGGGACTGGGCGCTCGAGTCCTGGCAGTGCCATCCAGCAGGGTCTAGTGGCACATGCAACATTATTTGGGAGGCTGTGAGGGATTTCTCCCTGACCAGAAAAAGCAGGGTTTAAAACAAACAAAGACCAAGGAATCTAACAGAGTCTTCAATAAAGAATCCCTCCGATCCTCTCTTGAGAACTCCCTATTTAGTCATCTACATTTTTTAAATGGCATTTGTAGAGTTAACTGTTGATCGAATAAAAAGATAATCTTGTCACCATTGAACAATGTGGTGTGGGTTTGAGGCATGGTTTTTGATTACTGCTGCTGGAAGATCCAGCCCATTACCATTTGTAGTTTTGGCATCCCGGAAGAGTCAGATTTTCAATTAAAAATCCTCTTGTTACTTCATGAAATCCATGATGGGGGTTCACTTGGCCTTTGGAGGAAAAGACTCCACCAAATCAAACATCTTAGACCAACTGACAGTGGGGTTTACTTCTTTCTTTAACTATTCTGGAGTCACCTTTTTTTTATTAACTATTATTTTAAGGAAAAATAATGCACATATCCAACACCCCGACATTACGAACAAAAATATACAACATGCTTAAATCATTTTGTTTTAAACAGTGGCTCGGACTGGATGTCCTAGCAGTGGTTAATGATGCCTTTACCATTGTACAGTATCTGTATCTACACTGCACCACATTCCACGTTCTTAGTATTAGTTTTTGGATCAATGATGCTATTTGTGTCAACTGTACATCTTGCCAGATGATACTTGTTAACTGCCTTTTATTCAGCTTTTCTCTTCCAACCCAAAGTCCTGATGGAATACAGCACAGAAGCACAACTGGGTTAGCAAGTGGCCTCAGTATTACTAACTGAAGACTAAGTTCATTGCCTGTATGGACCCATAAAGAAAGTATAATAACTTATTTTAAAGCCTAGCCTGAAACACCGGATTGTAAGAATGAGGTTTGACTTTCTGGTAGCTTGATTCAACCGTCTCTCCTTTTGCTGCAACTGTAATCCTGTGGATTGTGGACTGTGTAGCCTAGCGGTTAAGGTAACTGGACTATGACCAAAATATCCAGTGTCAAATCCCACCCTCTGCCCAATTGGCCCCCCTGGATAAGGTTCTGCTAAATGCTTTGTAAATGTAAATATAAATGTATCTTGAGTGACAAAATCAGATCATGTACATGATCATATGACACTCCAGTTATCAAATCAACTGCTATCACTTCACTCCTACAGTGGGGCCAACGTCTGGACCCACTAGTTGAAAATGAAGTCCTAATTTTTACAGTTTTTCCTCAGATTTAATATATATTTCATCGCAAATCATATAAATCCTCATGCGAAAGTTGAATCTCAAAAATTTCTTTTGATAATTTCTATTGCTGAATTTATTAGTACTTTGCAACGTTCAAAATCTGATGATCCCATGTTAAATCCCAGCATGCTTTCACAACATTTCCAAGAGCATCTTTGTGATCTAATGACTGCATGGCTTTGTCTGGTCTTCAATTGCCTCATAATTATGAATGGGATTCGGTCGGGTGACTGTTGAGGAAGACTAATGACAGTCAGCACCTCTTGAACCTTATGTGGTCTTTAAATAGTTGTGTTGCAGGCACAGCTTTGAGGTGGTTTATTGGTCATATCACTTTGGCAGCAAACCCCAACATGCATCGTCCAACTAATTTATCTCAACCTTGGCTTCACACTTTACACCAATTTCCAACCCTCGCTAACTATGAAGGATTGCATTGAGTAAGAACTTGTCTCAGCTGTACTTTATGTATCATATTCAAATGGGGGGGGAAATGAATAGCATTTAATGCCAACCAGAGAATACGCTTAATCCAACTAATTCCCTGTGCATTCATTTTTTTTGCTTGTGCTTCCATTGTTTTGTACACTCCCTTACTTGGCTATTCTGAAAATTTTGTATGCGCTTCCAAAATTGGCAAATCACAATACAAAAAAAAAAAATTGTCACTTCATCTGCTGAATTTCAAAGCAGAGCGAAAAGCAGGTACATTTCTGAAACACATACAGCCACATTTTAGGAAGATCTTTATTCTATTATCACAGATGTTCCAGCAGCTCTTTCGTATTAACTTATTTTACACGTTTGCTTGTTCTTATCTGAACATTTCCTGTGTACGGAGTTCCCACCTGCAAGACTGACATAGTTCAGACTGTGGAAGGCTGTGGTGACCAGAGGGTAAGAAAAAAATACAATCACTGTCTCCAGCTTTGATGTTGCTGCAGAAGTTTGCCTTGTGATTGAGCAGAGAAGACCTTGATGAGACACATTCACGATGAGGAGGAAAAGCCGAGTCTAGTGTGCAGTAACAGGCACTTGTACAGGCAGCTGGGAGGAATGAGGGATGTGAAGGGGAACACAAAAACAGATGGGACAGATGTGCTTTGGTCTAAACTTAAGAAGCGTTTCTAGACACACAAATTACCACACTGTCTTCATAGCCTAAATTTTCATAACTAATTAGCGTTTCAATTCATTAAGACTCATCTGGAGTCACTGGGACTCATGGCCCGGGGAAACAATGAGAAGACATTTTGGACTTCATGTGGTATAGCTGTTTGTGTAAAAAATCACCACTAGCATGAGGACTACTCAGCCTATTACAACAACACAGCCTTATGTGAAAATGTCCCTGCAGAAACACTCACACAGCATAAAAATCGCAAACACTGCGCAGTAATTCAGTCCATAAAAAAAGAGAATCAAATGAAAATATGTCCTACCACACGATGATTGCTATCACACACCAGACAGATCTGCATGGATCACCGAGTCTCTTCCTATTATACAGAAAACAATGCCTAACGATGTCTATTGCACACTTACTCTTCTCAACACACAGTGCTAAACTTGTGCAGAAGATGAGCAGCCAAGTGCAACGTTGCATGATGGAAACTCTAGTGTGCGTGGAATGATCGTATATCACGTAGTAAAACTATGTTAATATTAATAAAAAACAAAAAACCCAACGCTGTACACCACATACACCTGGACTTTCAAAACTGTCAAAACACTTATGTGACTTTCCTGGCTATACACAACACAATCGTTTCTGTTAATAGTCAAAGAGCTCCAAGTATTTTATCTTCTCCTGTACTTCAGAGCTGTGCAAACGGTCTTTGAAGGATTAAGACATTCTTGTCAAGATATGACATTCAGGGTTAGAGTTAACTTCTTTAAGACAGAGAGCCCTCTGGCATACAAGAATGGACATCCACACAGACGCACACCAGACTCCCTAGACTCTGGCTCTGGCTGTGGGTTCAACAGGTGACCCTCAAGCATAGAGCTGACATTTTCAAACTGAGCAAGAAAAGAAGCAATCCATCATAAAAAAGAAAGATGAAGGAAGCGATGAGAGCCTTTCAAGCAAGCCTCCTCACTAAAAACCCCACTGTGCCTAAATACTACAGTTCTTCCCTTCTACAGAGGCCTTTCTTATTGTGTTGACCCCTCTAAACTAAACTCCGTGCTGCCCCACTGCGGCTGGTGTTAGAACTACACAAACATCTCACACACTCACACACACACACAAAACTGCTAGCTGATGCTGCCCCCACTGTTGAGTTTGAGGCTCTTCATTTGGTGCAGTAGGGAATCTTTCTCCATCTGGGCCTCAGCAAGCGCCATCTTGGTTCTGGAGAGCTCCAGCTTCAAGCACTCATTCTCCTCAGCCAGCAGCTGTGTGCAAAACATGCGTGAAAGTAATGAGTTGCCAATTCAAAGGGGGCTTGCGGCGCTAATAAACAGCCATACTCATAACATTCTCAACAAAGACTCAAAGAATCTTGCAAGGCTTTCACTTTTTTCTGTTCATCCATTCTGTTGTTTTATTTCTGAGGACCACCATACACTTGGAGATTGGAGATGGTACAGAATACCCCCCTGCTCCCAGTCCAACTACAATTCCTGACACAAATACATTCCAAATATCTATTTTTGTGAAAGATAAATAATGAATTCATTAACTTTCACGACCATTTGATCCAATTCCAGGTTGTGGGGAGCCAGGGCCTAGCCGGCAGCAAAGGGCACAAGGCAGGAACCAACACTAGACGGTACCAATCCAGTGCATGTGCGTGCATACACACACGAACACATCAGAGAGATCAATTAACCTAACGCATGTTTTTGTAATGTGGGAGAGAATGTGGGAAGTACCCAGAGGAAATCCAGAACCAGGGATCTCTGGAGCTGTGAGGTGACACTGTGCCTTCTCAGATTAATAATACTAAATATAATAATATATAACAGATATACTGCAGATATGAACATTCATATAGCCATACTGCAAAATAATAGTAAAAATATTATAAAATTAATTCATCAGTAGAATCTAAAATCAAGTCAATATTTGGCAGGTTCACCTTTACCTATATAAGTGTTTCAATTCTCTCAGTTTTCTGTGGTGCAGTATTAAATCTAGTCTACAGTGGGGCAAAAAAGTATTTGGTCAGCCACTGATTGTGCAAGTTCTCCTACTTAGAAAGATGAGAGAGGTCTGTAATTTTCATCATAGGTACACTTCAACTATGAGAGACAAAGAATTTCATTGTAAATTATGGTGGAAAATAAGTATTTGGTCAATCACAAAACAATCAAGATGCTCCGTTTTGTTGCCCCAAAACATCACTGCTCTAGAGGAGATCTGCATGGAGGAATGGGCCAAAATACCAGCTACAGTGTGTGCCAACCTGGTGTAGACGTACAGGAAACGTTTGACCTCTGTCATTGCCAACAAAGGTTATGTTACAAAGTATTGAGTTGAACTTTTAGTTATTGACCAAATACTTATTTTCCACCATAATTTACAATTACATTCTTAAAATATCCTACAATGTGATTTCCTGGATTTTTTCCTCATTGTGTCTCTCATAGTTGAAGTGTAGCTATGATGAAAATTACAGACCTCTCTCATCTTTCTAAGTAGGAGAACTTGCACAATCAGTGGCCGACTAAATACTTTTTTGCCCCACTGTATATCATATTCTATCAGTACACTATACTGAAAAGTAACAGGGATCAAAGCCGTATGCGTGTGGCTGAATATTTATAATCAATCATGTTATGTAGCTAATACAATACAGTGGTACCTCGGTTCTCAACCAGCTCAGAACTCGTCTAATTTGGTTTTCGTCGCATTTTGACTAGGAAATTGTCTCGTTTGCTCGGTACTCAGTGCACTTGCTTAACCTTGTATGAGTCGAGCCGCCACGGCTCGTTTCAGCTGAAACTCAATTCATGATTCACGATTCAGTACACAGTGATTCAGTTTAACAAAATATCTCCATTGTGTTTATCGAGGTTTTATTTATTTTTACATCTACAGTGCTGCTTTCTTAGCGCAAATAAGTCCCCAAGGGTCCTAAAATGGTTCATGATTACAGCCACCCTAAGGGAAATGAAGTTCTCCAGATCACTCTCAGGTTGAGCAGTTAGCATTAGCGGCTAACGCCCCGAGTTCACCAACAGAGTAAGTTTACTTTTCACTTTCAATCCATTGCTCACTAAATTACATGAGATTCTCAATACTTTATTATATACAGTGGTGCTTGAAAATTTGTGAACCCTTTAGAATTTTCTGTATTTCTGCATAAATATGACCTAAAACATCATCAGATTTTCACCCAAGTCCTAAAAGTAGATAAAGAGAACCCAGTTAAACAAATGAGACAAAAATATTATACTTGGTCATTTATTTATTGAGGAAAATGATCCAATATTACATATCAGTGAGTGGCAAAAGTATGTGAACCTCTAGGATTAGCAGATAATTTGAAGGTGAAATTAGAGTCAGGTGTTTTCAATCAATGGGATGACAATCAGGTGTGAGGCGGCACCCTGTTTTATTAAAAGAACAGGGATCTATCAAAGTCTGCTCTTCACAACACATGTTTGTGGAAGTGTATCATGGTACAAACGAAGGAGATTTCTGAGGACATCAGAAAAAAGAGTTGTTGATGCTCATCAGGAAATGGTAAAAGGTTACAAAACACCTCTAAAGAGTTTGGACTCCACCAATCCACAGTCAGACAGATTGTGTACAAATGGAGGAAATTCCAAGACCATTGTTACCACCCTCCCCAGGAGTGGTCGACCACAAAGAACAAGTATCAAGGCCTGTAATAGTTGGTCCAGGTCACAAAGGAGCCCAGTGTAACTTCTAACCAACTGAAGCCTCTCTCACATTGGCTACTGTTTTAATGTTCATTAGTCCACCATCAGAAGAAACAACACTGAACAACAATGGTGTGCATGGCAGAGTTGCAAGGAGAAAGCCACTCTCCTCCAAAAAGAACATTGCTGCTCGTCTGCAGTTTGCTAAAGATCACGGGACCGAGCCAAAGCTATTGGGAAGAATTTTTGTGGACAATGAGACCCAAAATAGAACTTTTTTGGTTTAAAAAAGAAAAGCTTGTTTATGTTTGAGAAAGGACAACACTGCAATTCCAGCATAAAAACCTTAATCCCATCTGTGAAACCTGTGGTGGTAGTATCATGGTTGGGCCTTTTTTGGCTGCATCTGGACCAGGACGGCTTGCATCAATGATGGAACAATGAATTCTGAATTATATCAGAGAATTCTAAAGGAAAATATCAGGACACTGTCCATGAACTGAATCTCAAGAGAAGGTGGGTCATGCATCAAGACACGACCCTAAGCACACAAGCCGTTCTAAAACCAAAGAATGGTTAAAGAAGATACAGTTCATGTTTTGGGAAATGGCCAAGTCAATCCCTGACCTTAATCCAAGGAAAATGTTTGTGAAAGGAACCTGAAAGCGAGCAGCTAAATGTGAGGAAACCCACCCACAGCCCAGAGCTGAAGCTGTTCTTACGGAGGATGGGCTAAAATTTCCTCCAAGCCGGTGTGCAGGGATGATCACAGCTCGGAAACGTTTTTAGCTGCAGTTTTGCTGCACAGGGAGGTCACACAGATACTGAAAGCAAAGGCTCACATTACTTTTGGGCCACTCACTAATATGTAATATTGGATCATTTTCCTCAATAAATAACTGACCAAGTATAATATTTTTTTTGTCTCATTTGTTTTAACGGGTTCTTTTATCTACTTTTAGGACGTGTGTGAAAACTTGATTGATGTTTAGGTCATATTTTATGCAGAAATACAGAAAATTCTAAAGGGTTCACAAACTTTCAAGCACCACTGTAGTAAGCTTTGTGTTAATGATTTTGGCCAATTGAAGGTTAATATCTAAAATCTACTCGGTTATGATACAAACCTATGATGGACTTGTCAGAACATGTCCTCTTTATAAATCAGGGAGCACCTGTACAATACAACTCCTTTAATGTATATAATGCCTTATACAGTGTGGATTTGGGTCTGGAACGGATTCACTTAACGTACATTATTCCTTATGGGAAAAATTTGCTCGGTACTCGATGTTTTCAGTTATCGACAAGCCTTCTGGAACGAATTAACATCAAGAACCGAGGTACCACTGTATGTTGTCAGTTAACTGGAGCCACGACTGATTTCAGACTTCAGTTCTTAATTTTACTAAGAAATACTTTTTTTATGGCTGCAATCTGGACACAAGACAGTTTGTCTACCTACATTGTTTCTGTTAAGATCGTCAGAGACATTTTCCATCTGGATAACGTGTACACAAGCAGATGCAGGAAAATAAATGAACGAGTTTAACAGCTTGAACAATCAGGTATTTGCCAAAGATGATCATAATCAGATTATTACTGCACACACACCTTTTTCTGAGAGATCAGGCCTTTTCACTCCGAATTTGTTTTTTACGGACCAGACTGAAAGTGAAAGCTTGCACGATTCGGGACGTTTTACTCCAGAAGGACGGCAGAGCTTGTGACAACGTTAAAGCATGCAGGAGTCACATGTAAATAAACAGTTGGGTTTCTTGCTCTATACCTTTTCTTTGCTGGAAGGGGCGGGGCTTGTGAGTGACAGAGGTGCAGTCTGAGTGGCTTTGGGCTCACTGGCCACACCTCTAGGCACTTCAGGCACTGAACTGAACCTCTTGTCAGTTACAGGTCCTGCCTTCTGAGGCTCTGCCTCTGCAGCATGCTCCACTGTCCAATGGGAGAGAGGGAGAAGGGCTGATACTAAGGCATCATTCAAATTCAGTTCCATTTAATAATAAAAAAGGGAAGGATTGTAAGGTTTTATTAAAAGACATGCATGAAATGAAAGGAAGGGAGAAACCAAGCAGAGCAGCTGGTGGATAAAGCATAGAGGGGTGAATAACCTCCAATGTGAAAGGAGCCATCATCTCGGCGCAGCACCAGGAGATTGTGTATATGTAGGGACATCGGGCTGGGTTCAGGCTCTGTGGGGTTTTCTCTTGGACCATCGTCCTAGATCACACAAGACATGAAGACTTTAGTAAGAGTACGAGTATGTACAGAGGTTTAAATTTTCATTTTTCATGTTCATTCAAGTTTCATCCATTGCTATATACAATGCATTCGGAAAATCTCCACTTTTTTCACATCTTCTGTGCTCTACGTGGCCAGACAGAAGCCTCTCCTCAGTAAGACACATGAAACCCCAGACTGAGGAGAGGCTTCTGTCTAGCCACTCTGCCACAAAGCCCAGATTGGTGGAGTGCTGCGGTGATGGTTGACCTTCTCGAAGTTTCTCCCATCTGCACACAGGATCTTTGCAGCTCAACCAGAGTGACCATTGGGTTCTTGGTCACCTCTCCTACCAAGGAACTTTTCCCTCGATTAGTTACCTTGGTGTGGCGGCCAGGTCTAGGAAGAATCCTGGTTGTTCCAAACTTCTTCCTTTTAAGAATTATAGGAGTTACTACGCTCTTGGGAACTTTCAGTTCAGCAGATTTTTTGTAGCCTCCTCCAGATCTGTGCCTCCACACAATCCTGTCTCTGAGCCCTACAGGCAGTTCTTTCCTCCTCATGGCTTGGTTTTTGCTCTGATATGCATTGTTCGCTGTGAGACCTTATATAGACAGGTGCGTTTATTTACAAATCATGTCCAATTAACTGAGTTTACCACATATGGACTCCAGTCAAGGTGTAGAAACATCTCAAAGATGATCAAGAGAAATGGGAGGCGCCCAGAGCTACATTTCAAGTGTGATAGCAAAATGTCTGAACACTTATGTCCATGCAAAATTTGAGTTTTTCCATTTAAAAAACATCTAAAATCTTTCTAAATTTCTGTTTTTACTTTGTCATTATGGGCTACTGAGTGCAGAGAGATACACAATGTCACATGCGACACATCTGTGTATTATGCCATCTGCTGCAATTGAGATTTTCTGGACACCAGAGGTGAACGTGAGTCATGCTCCCACAGGTATATCTTCCCTTATGCAATTGGAAACTCGTCAAGGTAAAGATGAATTTGCGATTGAGGATGATTTTCAATTTAA
Organism: Ancistrus triradiatus; assembly: GCA_025084515.1. NCBI lineage: Eukaryota > Metazoa > Chordata > Actinopteri > Siluriformes > Loricariidae > Ancistrus > Ancistrus triradiatus. Next base: position 38,001 of record JAJAGP010004736.1, read on the forward strand.
GATCGCACTTAGCTATTTAAATTTGGTGAAACGGCTACAATAGAAAATTTTTTGCTGTAACAATATTAAAACTAATTTATTTTTATTGCAGCAGACTAACGATTATTTTTGTTGAAATCTTCATACATGTACACCATTTTGAATTGTTATTCTTCGAAAATAAACAAAGGAATGTTTTCACTCTGTCATGTAATATATGGTGAAGCTACAACAGAACTAGAATTTTCAGAATAAATTTTACAAATTTAAACCTCTGTTTCAAGTCATTCCATTGCAGGGATCTAAAGCTTACTTTATTTAAAAACGTATTCAATAAATGTGCGTTGCTTTTGCATTGTTTACAAAAAATGATTGTGGATCGATTCGTGAGGAGATTATACCTCCATAAAACGCACAGTTCCACTGATGGGAAGTTTGTTCCGTGTGAGACATCACACTTTGTATGAGCTCAAATATGGTACCATCATGCAGGAACTACCAAAGCTACTTTCATAAGCTACCTTCAGGTTGACATGCGTATCCCTGATCATGATCTCCATCGGAAGCACTTGCGAGGCGGCGTCATCCTCCAGGAAGAGGGCGAGATTGCGCAGTGATGTCATGAGGAAGTCTGTGCTGAAGGCCTGGAGCTGGCACTGGAGGAAGCCGTTGTGCTCAGCCAGCGGGGAATGCACGGCTGCATCGGGTCCGCTCTCCAGTCGCAGGCGCACCACTGGTCTCTGCTGATTGATGCAGGGCTCAGAGTCAGAGTTTGAACCTGCCACACAAACACATACCAGTCATCATAAGTGTTCATGCTCAACAAACTACAGAAGAACTGTAATAGGTGCAAGTAGTAACTAGTTAGCATTATTAACTAGACAATTTCCCAATTTGAATATGCCCAATTGCCCTTGTTGACATTTCCCACCACATGCCAAGCCTTCTGCTAAGGGAGGAGGGCTGTTTGCCAAGGGAGTGCCTGGTCCTTTGTACACAAAAGCCTCCCAGGCTGTCTACCACCTTTTGTAGGACCTCATCATTTGTTGTGGGCCCTGTTTGCTTGCCTCAATTTTTGGGATTGGACGTAGATATTAGAGATAATCTTAAAATTGCTTTAGACTTCCTCCAATATAAAAAGTTCTATATAAATAAATCTGCTTGACTGTTGCAGAACTCTGTCGCAAGTCACCCAGATTATACAGTACTGTGTAAAAGTCTTAGGCCACCAATAGATTAGATATACCATAGTTTCGGCAGTGGTATAATGACCAAATATAATGCTTTCTCAGTCTCTTTACTAGAATACAACTATAAAATGCAGGAAAATTGTATGCAGTATTTAAAATAAAAATTAGGGCTGCAACAACGAATCGATAAAATCGATAATAATCGATTATTAAAAGAGTCGATAACGAATTTCATTATTGATTTGTTGTGTCGCATGATTTGTGTCCCTCCCCTTGTCATATCCGCTTACGGTACTTGCGACACTTCGTTAATGCTGGGGAAAAAAAAACACGAGCGATTGAACGAAGCGAGGCGAAGCCGGCGTGGACATGGAATCTTCAAAATAAGTTAGCGTTAAGAATAAAATAAATTCTACAAATGAAACATGACCGAGGCAGAGAAGAAGGTTCGGCTTAAGACCTCAAAAGTGTTGGAGCACTTCACCCTTCACACAACAAAAAATGTGTAACATGCAAGCTTTGCAAAAGTGATCTGACCTGGCACGGCAGCACCCCGGTGCTGATACAGCCCTCGAAACGGAAATATGGAGTCACCGATGAGGATAAAGGGAGCTCAACAACAGCGTAAGTCACCACAATATCCCGAGTTTGTTCCATTTTGAAGTGAGGAAACATAACGCGCAACCTCACCTAAATACTAACGGACACAGCACGCTGATGCTGTTTTTTCTGCTTGTTACTGTATAATGCAGTGAATGGAGTTAATGAGACCTAGATTCCTATCTTGGCCAGCAGGCTAGTCAAGTCCTTTAATGCATCCTGTACTTCAACACCTGTCTGACCCTGTCTGAAGCGTTTATATTTTTTCTGTGGCAGAAATATAGCTCTTAAATAACAAGAGAGCCCTCTTTAGCCCAGGTAGCTGCTGACATTATAAACATTTGATTTTTGGCTTGCCAATCAAGTTTCCTAAAGAAGAGCCGTGAATGAGTTTGTATGTAGTGTTTGCATCAGAGATGCACTTATTTTTCTTTATTATTTAATTTGTTATTTTAATTTATTAATACATTTAATTTATTATTATTCATTTATTGTAAGCACTTATTTGCTCTGTTATTTAATGTTATATTTCTGAATAAAGACATGGAAAGGTTTTTTTTAAACCCGATTCATCGATTAATCGAAAAAATAATCAACCGATTAATCGATTATTAAAATAATCGTTAGTTGCAGCCGTAATAAAAATCAAGGCTAAAGGCTACAGCAGCAGGTATTTAGTGTGACCTCCCCTCACACTTGAGCAATGGCAGCATCTGGCAGCTTTAACAAGATGCCAAGTCGACCCTGCTACAGTCTGAAGGAGCTTGATCAGGAATGGTCTTTTTGGAAGGGTAGAAACCAAGAAAGCACCTTTTCAGAGGGTCAACATAGTGAAAAGGATATGCAAAAGCTCACAAAGGTTGGAATAAAGATCAGTGGAAAAAAGTATTATGGAGTGATGGATCCAAGTTTGAATTTTTTTTTTCAAATCATCAACAGTATGTTGTATATGGTCATTATACCATTGCTAAAACAACAAATTTAATAGAGGCCTAAGACTTTTGGATAGTACTGTACATGCTGTTACGATTCTCATAGAATTACGATTGATACTTTCTTCCAACGGGCTTCCAACTACCAAATTATAAATCACTAACAAATGAAAGACTAAAGCCTTTACTGATGCCGACTTTCAACAATAAACTCCTTTATTTATTTTCATTCACCATGAGAATATCTTTAAAAAAGAGAATAAAATATTTTTACTAGGATTTGCCCAAACACAGAAACCTCAAATTAGTGAAAAGTAAAGCAATACAGTGGTAGAACATTGCAATCATCAGCTGTCTAAGGCAACAAAAAAAATCCCAAATGCTGCCAGGTTCAGAATGGCAAACAAGTTAACACCAAAACTCACTCAGTATGTGGTGCCAGTGTATCGTAGACCAAGCAGACATCCATTCATTAGATTTAATGCTCGTGCTCAAACTCACATATTAGGAAATTACACCAGTGCCAGAGAAGCATTTCCACAGAAAACCCAAAAGTATTAGATGTAGGAGGGCTGGCAGAACAAGTTCTGGGAAACACTGCAGTATACAAAGCAGCTATTCTATCAAAATAATTACGTATTGATTCTTCACAATAATCAGGACCAGCCATACTCTGGATTTCTTCGTGCAGAAAACTAAAGTAAAAGCCTGTCTTCCCTAATCAATAATAAAGTAATCAAGTCAAGTGACTACTGACCAATTGTGTAAGATCCCTTCCAGCAGAGAGTGGGGCAGATTGAGAGGGAGTATGACAGAGCAGCAGTCAGACTGTGAAGATACTTTGATCTCCTTCAATCTTTTTGATCGTGCGCATTACCAGCACGCATGGCCTCGAGCAATGTGTTTCAGCTCTTAAGGAGAATCACTGCTTTATATAAAGCTCATCTGGACTCCACAGTTCAGTTGTCTATGGCAACACTGTAAAGCTGTTAATAAATCAATAGGTGTGTGGGCTGGATCTGTCCTGTACTCAATTTAGACATACTGTATAGACTAAACACTGCCTACAAACCTGGGCCTATACATACAACAGAAATAAAGGTTCTGGAAGGGAGTGTGAGTGAAAATACAGAAAGAAGAAGCAAGAAGTGTGTGTGTGTGTGTCATGGTTCCCACACATTGAGAAATCATGGATTTTTTTCAACAGAAATAAAACTTATGAACAAATTCTGTTGCCTTTAGTTGTTACATAAACCTTAAATTTGCTGTCTAATAATCCTCTAAAGCTCTGGACAAGCTATTTAATTAAATGCTTGATGATAATGACAATAATAATGGGACATTAAAAAGCAGTCAAGTCATCTTATCTACATAGCATTGCTTCTTTTTTTTCTCAAATAGAACAGTGTCTCATCCTCATCTAGGAAGGGCTCAAAGTAATCAAGAGACCCCCTGCAAACCAGATTATCAGATCACATACTGATCAAGTGCTTGATTTTATACACCTGTGGCCATGGATGTGGGGTGGCACGGTGGCTCAGTGGGTAGCACCACCGCCTCACAGCAACGAGGTTATGGGTTCAATCCCAGGGTAGAGTGGCCTGGGTCCTTTCTATGTGGAGTCTGCATGTCCTCACCGTGTCCGTGTGGGTTTACTCTGGGTACTCCGGTTTCCTCCCACAGCCCAAAGACGTGTGTGTTAGGTTAACCGATTAAGCAAAATTGCCATTGACTTGAGTATATATATATATATATATATATATATATATATATATATATATACACACACACACACACACACACACACACACACATATATATATATATATATGGCATAAGTCAATGGCAAACAAACAAAGGAAGTCATTGGAACTCCTGAATTCAATCATTTGGATGGGTGAGTTAATACTTTAAGCAATATAGTGTATATACAGTGGTACCTCGGTTCTCGACCACCTCAGACCTCATGAAATTCCGTTCTCGACCCATTTTAACTAAAAAATTTGTCTCGGTTGCCATCGTTTGCTCAATACTCGGCGCACTTGCTAAAACTTTGAGTCAAGCCGTGTGACTCGTTTCAGCCAAAACTCGATTCATGATTCACGAGTCGCGATTCAGTACACCGTGATTCAGGTTCACAACAGCCCTCAGAGAGGATCTCCACTATTTTTATAGTGTTTTCTTTATCTATGTATTCTTAGTGCAAATAAGCTTCCATGGGTCCTAAAAAGATTAGTTTATAAGAGCCAGCCGAAAGCAAAACATGAATTGAATGCTCCAAAAGACAGGCTTAGCTTAGCAGCTATGCTAGTGCCCAGACTTCATTTATACAAGTGATGTTTCAACACTTTATTATCAAGCTTTGTGTTCATGATTTTGGCTAACTGTAGTAAGTGTTTGTAGTAAGTGCAACTGTATGTAAGTGTTTTAAACAGTAACTTGCTTATCATTACTTATCATGGTATCCTTTCCATATGTCCACTATGATACAGTACAGACCGCTCTGCAAAACACTCGTTAAACTCCTCGGTTCATGATACTTATGATGGATTTGTTGGAACATATCCCCTTAGTAAATCAGGGAGCACCTGTACAATACAACTCCATTGCAGGTAATGCGTAGACAGTGTGGATTTTCTGGGGGTTCGGAAAAATGTGCTCGTTACACGCTGTTTTCGGTCCTCAACAAGCCTTCTGAAACTAATTAATGACCTTTTTTTTTTTACTTTTGAGCAGTTTGTTGATCTCCACGAGGAAGAACACCATTTAAGGTTTAAAGATGGACAGTGTGTATGCATAACATTCTGCAGCTCTGAAAAGTTGGCTGGTCTCCATAAAGAAAAACATTGTAAATACTGCAAGTCAACATAAATACCATTTAAGGATTTAAAAACACCGCGCCCTCCACAATTATTGGCACCGCTAGTTATGATGTGTTAAAAGTAAATAAATTCAATTTTTATTTCAGAAGCATAATCTCACACTAGAAAATGTAGAAAAATGTAACCTTTAACTCAAGTGAATTTAATTTTTTTTTTTTATCCCTGCCTAAGAAATCATTATTTTTCAAAAAAATAAAATAAAATATCACCTGTTCCACAATTATTGGCACCCCTAACAATTCCTAGAAAATAAATGTAATTGAAGCCTTTCTGTCATTTCTACTGTAGCTTATAACATTGATCGAGTATCTAGGAACCTTTAATTAGTAATGCATCACTTCCTGTTTCCCTGGGACATAAATATGACGTGGCACAGATGCCGGTTTCTCTTATCCACTCTTCAACATGGCAAATACCAGAGAACATACCATTCAAGTAAAGCAGATGTGTGTCGCCCTCCATAAGTCAGCCAGTGGCTACAAGGAAACAGCCACTCCCCCACACCTGCCCAGATCTACAGTCAGACGACTCATCCAGA
>JAJAGP010004737.1:0-44119 GCA_025084515.1 Ancistrus triradiatus
ATTAGGAGATAATACATTTATAATAACTGAAACAAAGTGTTTTAAAGTTACAACATACCATTATTATAAACATTACAGTCATATTAAAATTGGTACCTGAGCATGGCGAAAGTAAGGAGTAATCTTTGATAATAGTAATGATAGCTGAAAAAAATTATGGCACGTTCGTTTTCATTCTTTTTCAACAGACGCCCCTAAAATCAGGCGCTGGATTGACATAGATCGTTGTATTATGTATGACATGGTACGTAAGCAGATCCGTTTCTATTCACAAATCTATAAAATCACGTTGATTATGACTGACAGTGTTGATTCACCTGCTGTAACGCATTAAAGAAAACTCACCTAGACTCCTTGATGCGTACAAGCCCGCAGAGAAACAAAGCAAGCGATCTGTCCTTAAACCTGTCTGTACAAGAGCTGAACTGATCATCACGCAAACTACATCCTTGTTTTAAAATCAGTAACACTGAAGACAGAATTAAATCGGCGAAGAGGAAACGAAAAAGTTGATAGTTTTCACTTCCCTTTCTCCAGTTCCTCTCTTAAAGCAACAGTACATTGTTAGCATGCTAGCAACGCCGAGTTAATCCACCCAGGAGCTCGACAACAAACTTCTTAGTTTAATGACTTAAATTAGTAGCTTTTTTGAACCACAGTTTACAGCTCATGTGGGAGAAATTCAGGTTTTATTACAACAATGTGCATGGCTAATATTCTATTATTAAATTACATTCATTCATTCATTTTCTTATCTGCTTAATCCTGGTCAGGGGCGCTGGAAAGCACAGGGCGAAAGCAGGAACAACCCTAGATATACACTCACACACTTATACACACATTCACACATTAAGGAAACTTTAGAAACACCAATTAACCTACTGCATGTCTGGAAACCAGAGCACCGGGATAAACCCACACCGATATGGGGAGTACATGCAAACCACACAGGTGGAGTCCGAGGTTGGAATCAAACCAGGGATGCTTGAGCTGCCCCACCATGCTGCCCTATTAAATTATAATCAAATTAAATACATTTACATTTACAGCATTTAGCAGACGCCCTTATCCAGAGCGACTTACAATTGTTACAATCTTACAATCCAAGCAATTGTGAGTTAAGGGTCTTGCTCAAGTACCCAACAGTGGTAGCTTGGTAGAGGTGGGATTTGAACTCTGGACCTTCAGAGTCCAGTAACTTAGCCACTAGGCTACCACAGTCCAACGTGGTAAATACGTTTAACATTATGCTACATTCTTAAATTTGAAACTCAGTCCATAAATATTCTTAAATTTATATTTGCCCCTCAAAATTATCATTCATTCATTCACTTAATTTTCATTCGTGCTTCATGGTCACAGGGCACAAGATGGGAACCACCCATGGACAGGGTGCCAGTTCATCGCAGGGCACATACTAACACATTGGGACACTTTAGAAAGCTCAGCTGTCCTAAAACATCTTTGAAATGTGGTAGGACTACAAAGAAAATCCACACAGATAGCAGCCATTCCGGGACATTTCTGCCAGGGGCATTTCTGGGGGGCTAGCACCCCACACCCCCTAAATGAGTACTGAGTTAATTAATTAATCCCCTTAATGCACTAAATGCATTTTTAGGTAGAAAGTAATTGGCCCATCACCACTTGCTCCATCCTAAACCCTGCCTGCCTTATGACTGTGTCCTAAATAGGTGCCTGAATCACTATTCTCTACATTCTACATAAAATACATAACACTGTTAGCCTATACGGAACAGAACTGTACACTATTTCAGATACTTCTTTTTATGTTTTGTTTTGTTTTTACTTTGCAAGATTACATCGCAAAAACATACGAGTCGAGTGTAACCGTGTGGTTTGACAACATGCCTGGCACTAGAGACAGCTTGATTATAATGAATTTGACATTATTAATTTTGAAATAGGTATCAGGCTGGGAATCGCTATTGCATTTTTTTGTATTTATTTTATTATTACAAAGTAATTCATCCATTCTGTTGAAGTTTACTGTATATTTTCCAATCGTTTCACTGTGTAATCGTTTTCAAAGAATTTCCTTACTGTCAAAAACAAGCAAGCAAATATACGATTAATCAAGATTAATGCAATAAAATATATTAATCATGTTACAGCTCTAACGTATGAACCCTCACAGACGTGGTACTTATACTCAATAGGTACTGTATCAGGTCCACCCACCATATACAATGGGGCAAAAAATTATTTAGTCAGCCAATGATTGTGCAAGTTCTCCTACTTAGAAAGATGAGAGAGGTCTGTAATTTTCATCATAGGTACGCTTCATCTATGAGAGACAAAATGAGAAAAAAATCCAGGAAATCACGTTGTAGGTTTTTAAAGAATTTAGTTGTAAATCATGGTGGAAAATAAGTATTTGGTCACCCACAAACAAGCAAGGGCTTTCACAGACCTGTAACAACTTCTTTAAGCAGCTCATCTGTCCTTCACTCGTTACCTGTATTAATGGCACCTGTGGACTGTGGTAGCCTAGCGGTTAAGGTCGAAGGACCTTAATAGCTGTCGAAGGACACCAGGAAGAAAATTGTAGACCTGCACCAGGCTGGGAAGAGTGAATCTACAATAGGCAGTCAGGTTGGTGAGAATAAATCAACTGTGGGAGCAATTGTAAGAAAATGGAAGACATACAAGACCATTGCAGAAAAACAGCCTCAGAGCATGATGTTTGCACCCCCATGCTTCACAGTAGGTATGGTGTTCTAGGGATACATTGAGTTTTTACCAAAAAGTTCTATTTTGGTTTCATCTGACCACGAGATTCTCCCAATCCTCTTTTGGCTTATCCATATGCTCTCTGGCAAACTTCAGACGGGCCTGGACATGTACTGGCTTAAGCAGGGGGACACGCCTGGCACTGCAGGACCCGAGTCCCTCTCGGCGTAGTGTGTTACTGATGGTAGCCTTTGCGTGGGGCCCCAGATCGAGGGAGATTACCAATAGGAGCTTCTGCATTTTGTATCTGGATTGTATCATGATATTATTGAAACATAACACATTTATCCTTGTAGGCTAATCAATCTAAACTTTGCAATGCATTCATTAACCTCAAAAGTGCCAAGTTCAGAATTCATAGGCCATGTAGCATTTACATTTGTTTTGGATATATGCATTTTTATGTGCATGAAACCTATTCAGATATACTTTTGGTATTAATACACAGAAACTAGCAAAATCAGGACAGTTTTTTTAAAGCAAGCCAAGCTTGAAATCATGGGTATTATCACTACAATCAGAGCTTGCACAAGAAAATTACAGGGACGGCTCACATATGTACAGAAACTAGGACATTACAGAAAGAAGTTCTGACGCCATCTGAATTGGGTTTTTTAAGACTGCACAGTGAAGAGACAAAAGCAAGCCCGAGCTCAAGGAGAAGGAAGAAAAATAACTACAAAATGAAGCCATTCAGAAACGAAGACTCTGTAATTCGTTCTTCATTGAATTAGCCAATCCCAAGCAAATCACTCAGCGTACAAGAACAAGCAGTCATGATTTCAAGGATTTAAAAGTAAACACGCATTGCAAATGTGGCAAATGCATGAATGCCAGGAAAGTTTTTGTCACTGACACAATGCATGATCATTATGGGTAAAAATATGATGATCATGTTCCAGGTTTTTGTTTGAAAGCATTACTGGAGGTATGCAAATGTAATCAACCAGCCACAGCACGTCTGCTATTCAGCTTTGATTCGTTCTGCAAATGTTTGCTTCTATGACAACGTAGCTAAAAAAGCCATGGAGGCTCATGATCACCAATTAGCATCAAGTAAACTGTAAAACCACTTGCCTTGGGTTATGTTTCTGGGCATACAAGTTTATGGCACAATAAGTCCATATATTTAAGTCTTTAAAGTTTTGAACACATTTCAAATGGTCCGTATATGAAATGGAAGTCATGTGCTGTTTTTCATTTCCCTCTTATTGACTGAGTCAGAAACAGGCACTGGCAAGTCTATTTTAGATTACTTTAGCATCTCAGTGCAGGTGTTTGATTTAAGGAAGTACCTCAGGCTGCTCTCGACTTCCCTCAGCCTTGTAGCCCTGATGCAAAATGTTAATTGAAACAAACACATGGCTGGAAGAAATTCTTCAAGATCTTCAGGTGCTTCAACATCTACACAAGATGAGTCATGGATAACACTAGATTCGAAATGTTTCACTCCATGGAGGTTTTCAAAGAAGATTTGTTTCAATGGGTTCGCTCACTGTTGCACTACCCTCAAGTGCAAGCACATCAATCTGTTTAGCCTACTCTTCTGAGAAAAATTTCCACTACTTTCCACTTAAGTTACAAGACTCTGGACAAGGTGGTCTAGGGTTCAAATTGCCAAGCTGCTTGAGCAAGTCCTTTGACCCACAATTGCATGGACTGTAAGATTGTATCAGTTATAAGTTGCTCTGGATAAGGGTGTCTGCTAAAATCACAAAATGTAAATGCGTCTGGGCTGTTGTAGGACTTCATACAAATCAGAGAAGTCCTTTATCAAAGTTGGCAAACCATTTCTTTATGGACTTTGAGGGCAGAGCAGAAACTGGGCTTCAAGTGTGGGGTTCACACACCCTCCAAAATGAGTAGTGAATTCATTTATAAGACCTCTTAATGCTCGCAAGGGATATTTAGGTAGAAAGTAATTGGCCCCTCTAACATAGCCACTGGCCCCCCACACACCCCCACTTCAAATGGTCCAGAGCCAACACTGCCCAGAGCATTGGAGCTACGAGGCAACAGCACTAAAACCCCAATATTATGTGTAATAATGTTAATTTATAGTTAATTACTGTATTCTTAAAAATTGCCCTAATCAAGATCCCCTACATTATACATACCATACATGGCACTATTAGCTTAAATAGAACAGAATTACAAACTATTTTGCACACTTCCTTTTAGGATTTTTTTTTTTTTTTCCATTACTTGTAGAGCAGATTACTTCAGGGTTTTTCAAACCCTGGGTCGCAACCCTTTGAGTCTGGAATCCCAGAAACAATAGCATCACTAAAGACTACTTTCCACTTAAGGTACAAGACCCTGGACCAGATGGTCTAGAGTTCAAATCCCTCCTCTGCCAAGCTGCCACTATTGGGTCCTTGAGCAAATCCTTTGACCTGCAAATGCATGGGTTGTAAGACTGTATCAGTTGTAAGTTGCTCTGGATAAGGGCGTCTGTTAAAATGACAAAATATAAATGTGTCTGATGGAGATAAGTTCAGGGCTCTATACAAATCAGCCAAGTTCTCCATCAAAGAAAATCCTTTCTTTATGGACTGAGGGAGCAGAGCAGAAAAATACTTTTGCTGTTTGGTGTCATTTGAGCCAAAGGCTCAAGTCTTTCACTAATACAGATACTAATAGGATAAAACTTCACCAAACCAACTCACCAAAGCAAACTGTTACAATAATAATGTACAAAGTTAATATAATAACTAGGACAGTTAACAAGTGAACACATCCAAAACGCAATGCTGTGAATAGTTTTTGTTGCTTGACCATGTGAGCCTCTGTAGTAGAAGGCGAGTTGCAGTTTCAAACTTGCTGTAAAGACGGTTTTTAATGGTGTTTCATTACAAATCGTTTCCAGATGGCTCTCTTTATAGAACCCAGTAATTGCCCAGTAAATCTCTGTAATTTTATTACTGCAGGGCAAGGTCATGGAGTATTTAAACTTAGAATCAACTGTGTTAAAAGTGTACTACTACAGCTTGTCAAAGTATCCATGGAATATCTATCTGACAATATAAACAGATAAAACAAACTTGCTTGACGAATATATCCTTGGCAAGTTGCTGCTTCTTTCTCCGAGGGTAAATAAGTGTGTGATAAGTGTGAGCATCCGATTTGACCTTCTGTTGTTCTCAGTATCCAATTCTGTAACTTTCTTTGGATTTCTGTTTTGATCACAACTTTGAGGAACAAGAGCCATTCATGGTGTTCCATCTATAGATCCTTAAACATTTAACATGCAGAAAAAATGTGGACATTAAAGATTTAATGAAGGTGTGCAACAAATGACGAGAATAATGACATTTTCTATAATGGCAGCAAGAGTTATTTAGAAAACAATATTAACAATAATAAAAAAAAACGTCCAGCTGATATATTGTTACCCAACATCCATACACAACCTGGTCCACATGCATTCTGAGGCAAACCAATGCGGGTACAACTCATAAATCAATCATGTCACAACAATATTTACCAATTCCAACAAAGACAAGCAACCTGTGTGGAGTCCAGTGTTCTATATTCCACCCATCGCTTCAAACTCCTAAGAGAGGCCTAACTGAAGACTGGTGAAGTGTATGCATGCCCATTGGCACTCCCAGACTTCACTACATGGAAGTCCTTCCAGTTCAGGCCTCTCTGTCCACCCCAGGTTCTTAGCTATCCATTGGGTGGTAGCAGAGTCTATCCAGTGCCAGCAGCAGTTTTCCTCATCATCTCTTCATCCTGTACTGACAGCTCCGTCAGTTTTCGGCCCAGTCTCTCGTGCAGGTCGAGGTACTTGGCCACGCAGCGATCCAGACACACGGCCTCGCCTTTGGACAGCTCCGCTTCCTTGTAGTGAGGAGGTACACACTTTCTGTGGCATGCGTTGGTCATGCTGCAGGAGGGCAAAAAGACACATAAATACAAACTCATGACTGCAGAAAGCTTGATTATGCTACATCAACTCTAACAAGTGACAAGTCGCATCAGGTTTGTCTCCTTTGGGCGGAAACACTGCTCACACCTCCCAACCAACACATCTGCCTGCTTGAAAAGTCGTGAGATGATGTAATGTGCCAATTTGCATAAGCTTGTAGATGTCACGATCTAATCACGGAGATATCACATGCATTTTCTGTATGCACAGCTAATAACGTGTTCTTTGAACACCAGAGGGCGCAATCACCATATACAGCATTTCTTTCTCATTATGAGGTAATGGGCGCTTGGAAACTGAAGGGATTGTGGGTTTTTGGGATGTTTAAAGATATTTGCGTAAAGATATTTGTATAGTTCTTGGAAAATGAAGGCATTTGGGATGTTTACAGATGGGCATGATATTAGGGTCTCGTTTTCACTTTAATTATTTATGTTACTAGTTATTCAAATTATTTCAATTGCAGGAGTCAAATTATTTTTTTGCTTAAAAAACTTGTAAATCGAATTGAATCATGGGCAGAGAACATTGTTACACCCCTAGTGTGACGTCATCACATTGTATTTACATTGTATTGTCAGTACTTGATATCTTGTTGCTGCTCTCTTAGTCTCTGTTCAGGATAAGCCAAACATACTATGTATATATTTCAATAGAACAACACTATGTACGTACTGACTAATGCACTGAATTTCACAAAATGGGGTTAAACTACGTTATACTTATTCACTTCTGTGTGAGCATAATGAATGTGCTGCTCCATCTCTCCAGAAGCAGAGACAGAACTGTGCCTCTCACTCGTGGGCAGTTTTTGGAGATTCTTTTCTGTGGGAAGTAGCTATGGGTTGCTACCAGATTTGTCGCTACTAAGGGAGTACAGAGTGGGCATGTTCGAAAAGTATCCTCTATGAAAGTACTTCATTGTTGTTTTAACAATGTGAGCAGACACTATCGAGTATGTCTTTCATTTTGCAAAAACGTATCCTAAGCCAGGTAGGACGGACTACTGCGCATGCACACTAGATAGCGTTCTACCTATGACTAGAGTTAAATAATGAGTGAACAAACTACAGTCCATGTCGTTAGATTTAACTGCTAGATGTGGATCATCTTCACTCACATGGAGGCGGTTTGGCTTTGAAAAGACGATGCTGTTCAAAAGATGGCAATCTGCAAGCTATGTCGGAAATCAGTAACAGCTAAAGACAGATAGACAACTAACTTATTTCACCATCTACAAACTAACCACCGCTAAAAATATGAAGATTATGACTAACTTCAGGAGTCTGCTGTCCACGACAGGCTTAAACCAGCACAAACACACTCAGCAAACCTTATTTGGAGAATGATTCTGATAAAGTGCCTTATGATAAGAAAAGCAACAGATAGCAAGTTTTCCTTAAAATGTTCTTCAATGTTATTTCCATTGATGTCATTAGTAATCAACAATTGATATCCTATTAACCCTAGCAAACAAGCACAAAGCAAGACTTTTACAACACATTTTTCAGGATTCAAATATCGTCTAATGATTGTTAACAACAAAATCCCAGAAAATGCTGAGATACCATTTTATGTCAATATCACACACCCCCATTATGGCACCTATCCTTGAATTCACAGACATGTACAGCATGTACCCTGTCAGCCCATTACAGGACTGGGTAAGAACTGCTACTGCAGCAAAGTTCCCATATTTCACCACCACAAAAAACGTTACACTGCAATGCAAATTAAATGTTTACACAGGATGAAGAGGACACATTATGTTGACTGTGGACTAGACTGTAAACCCATGACACAGGATATTAAGTAGCACTGTGCAAACAGCAGTGTTCCAGCAACTCAGCGATCAGAATGTAAATGAAAGTTGCTGTTAATGATTCACACATGATCATCTCAATGCACACAGAAATGGAGCCAACAGCCAAAACCATGCACAAACCGAACAACATAACGTCAATCATTTCATTATAACGTCTCATTATGATCAGGGACATATTAGACGATAACTGAACAGAGGTGTTGGAGAACTGATCAGGACATAAGAGCTGAGTGACCTCAGCAAAGGACAAAATGTTATGGCCAGGTGACCGTGCTGAAAAGTCTCCTAAACAACAAGGCTTGTGGGGTGCTACCGGTCAGAATTGGTAAGTAACTATAGACAGTGGTACGAGAAGGGACAAAACAAACACTGGCAAGAGAGTGTTGGCACCCAAGGATCCTCAACGCACGACTGCAATTAATCCTATTCCACCAGGTCCAAATGGACAGAAGAGCCTCTGTGGTACAAGTCACATAAATGTTTAATGCTGGTTACAGGAAGAAGGTGTCACAATACAGTGGTGCGCCCCCTGCTGAGCAGTGGTAGGTTAACCCTCGTTCGCTGCCAAAAGTGCCTACACTGGGTACACAAGTGTCAAAACTGGACCACGTGGTTTTAATGCTTTGGCTGATCGGGGTACAAAGAGCAATTGTAAGCAAAGATCAACTTTAACATGGAAAATAAAGTAGAGGAATGGTATGGTGCATATTTTACAGCACTGAATCATAGTACAGCATTAAAAAAAAATAAAAATAAAAATTAGAGACCAAGCATCACTTTAACCGCTCTCTCCCTCCCTGGTAAAATGATATCAGCTTTTATGATGGCTTTGAGAAACTGAGCTGTGATTGAGTTTAAGGAAATGGAATCACTTTAGTGTGAAATATGAGGGACATAAAGCAGCTTGTTTCAGACAGATCAAGAAACCCATTTGGGGCTGGAGGCACTAGTTTCATTTTTTAAATTACTGTTTAATTGCTTCATATGACAAATAATCAATAGAAGGACAAAGCCACAGTCACCATTAGGAGTGGGCGGGATGAGCTAAAAATCATATCATCATAACATTTTCCACTTTCAACATGATGACGACATGATATAACGATATACCAAAAACTTTAACTTACATTTACAGCATTTAGCAGATGCCCTTATCCAGAGCGACTTGCAATTGATACAACCTTACAATCCAAGCAATTGTGGGTTAAGGGCCTTGCTCAAGGACCAGTGGCAGCTTAGCAGAGGTGGGATTTGAACCCTGGACCTTCTGGTCCATAGTCCAGTACCTTACCCACTAGGCTACCACAGTCCCCAACTTTTATTATTAATAACTTCTAAATGGCATTCAAAAGTACTCATAAGAAATGCTAATTTACAAAGTGAAAGCATATGAGTGAGTAACTACAGTAGAAAATTTTGCCTTTGCGTCTTCCAGGTGCAGAGGTTTATGTGTATTTTGTCTCGAGTGCAAGACAGGGCTGATTCTGTTTCTGTTTCAATGCTCCTGGGTTTATCAGAATATCCACAGTATGGAAGAATCCATATCACGGAACGGCAGCATACCGGTATTCACTTAAATACCTCCCAGCCCTAGTCAGCATTCACTTCATACGTACTACAGAGGAACAACGTAGTGTCACTCGTTCTTTGGCACCAGAATAACCAGGGACCTGAAGTGGCCGGAGAACATGGTCTCCATGCCAGGAAAGTTTAGCAGAGCACAATCTTTCTCAGTAGCCGATGAAATTCAACCTGCCACAGATCCTGATGATCCGGTTTCAAACAGCAATCACAGAGACCATCCGGCACCTAATCAATAGCAATCTGGTCTGGATCCTCTACCTCACAAGAGTGAGCTGAAGTCCAACACATAAGCAGGACATGCATATTAGTATAGACGTGATAGCAAAATGGTGCAATTTTGAGATAATGAGAATCAGCTGATATCTGCAATCACACAGCCAATATTCAGAAATAGTGGAGAAAATGCAGAGAAACTCATGTTTCATGCAATACAACTTGCATCTCAAACTACTGAGTGACTAAAAGAAAAGAGATGCTGAGAGAACAGTCAGTGAGGGTGGGGCCATTTATGAGAACATAAACTGCTCTTAACTGGAACTGTGATTAAAAACAAAAAGATGCTGCTACCATGTGGACAACTAACATTGTGTATGTTTTAGCAAGTATTTACACATTTTTGACCACCCCACCCCACTTATTTGGTAATAAGTGTTATTGTTAACTGCAAAAAAACTTAATTATTTATAAAATAAAAAAAAAGACAAAATGCAAAGAGACAGTGCCACCCCTACAGTAGCCTAAAGTATTCATCATGATTGTGAAGCAACATTCATGACTCGGTTGCTGTTCATACTAAACAGGGACAGACAGGTGACCTTCCTGCATGACCTTGATGTGTGAGCTTTGACCTGCATGAGCTGTTAAAGTGTTAGTTACTAGATATCTAGAATTAATTCACTAAATCATTAACATTATCACCAGCATCCTACATACAATTACCTGGCAATAAAACTACCTCGTTTATTTCGTACTGATTTTTTTCCCCCAAGTTTTGTTTAATTAATTTTGGAAACCATTTCCTCCTTTTTGGAAAGCAAACCCCACTTTTCCCTGGCTGGGTTCATGAGGGCTCCAGTGCCAATTCCCTGGGAGCACAATCCATCACATAACTGCTGCAGCACAAAGCAATGATCCCCTCACCAGTCTCCTCTCCCTCAGACACAGTCAGTCGTGTCTATGTGATGGCTGACCAGGGTGGAAGGCACCCTGAAAACTCGAACCCACGTCATCACTGTGATGGGCTAGCATATCTGACAGCTGTGCCACACACGCACCCATTTAGATGATTTTATAATATTTGATACACATGGTCAAGCTTCAACTCAAACTATTTTAACATGATTCAGCCAGTCAGGATAAACTAAACAGGTGAACCACGACTGAAATCTGACCAAAGAGTTGTTGACCTTGTCACTGCATCAGAAATGCAGAGTAGGGTCTTGGTTCCTTAAAATAATACCAAAATAAAAGTCGACATGGCTATGTTAGTGAATGGGGTAATTTGTCATTACTTAATTTCATTCTGACAGAAATTATATCACAGTATGTTGAATTTTGTAACTAAATCACTTTAACAGGGTTTATATACACTCTAAACGGCAGTTCCAACAGATATTTTAGCACTTTAGTGAGGTGACAGTTTGATGTCGCATATTTGATTCAGAGATAATAATGCACATGTAAATACCACTACAGTATGTGGAGAATTACCCGATAGCATGTTATAGAATAAATATACAGCAAAGTCTCTTTATCTACTACGTGCATTTAATGAGTCTGGTGGTCAGACAATATTTTTCCTTTCTTCCATAAATTAAATAACTGGATCATTTAATTTAATTCAAGAGTAAGCAGACTTTTAAGCTGCGCTCCCGTTAGCAACATGCTAACACGCGAATATTACCGGTTATACATGTCTGCCATCATTTCCACTTCCAGCTCGGCAGCCAACTGCTGTGCTTTCATGGGGTCCATTCTGCTTCTCCAGTCTGCTACAACCTCACAGATCTGCGATTAAATAAAAATAAAACCGACAGTGAGGTTTAACCTTCACTCAGAGGAGAAACACACGTGGGTCCACAGCCTCCTAGCCTTGGGATTGCACTGCACATGCGCACGCGTTCTGCAAAATGAAATCAAATACGCTCCCTACACGAAGTGCACTAGATAGGGTATAAAATGATTACTTCCTCACCACATTTAGCGCGTTGTCAATTTAACTCGTGTTAATTTGTTATTTCACACCCATGGTAGAGTAACAGCCACTGTATTCAAATAAAACAATTCCTCTGTAAAGGTTCTTTGTCAGTTTTTTGTTTTATTCAACAATAATTTGCAGTTTTGTAAGCAAAGGATCGACGGGGACGTGTGTTGGAGTGAGGTCTCAAAAATATTCTTATCTACAAAAGGGGGACGTAAAGCGGTACAGCTGTGCCCCTATAAATTCTGTGTGCAACAGTACAACAAGTAGTCTTCAAACACCCCTGAAACTATTTTTTCCAAATCTCTATATTGTGGTGGTGCAGCAGTTAAGGTACTATTGACCAGAAGGTCTAAGTTTTAAATCCCAGCACTGACAAGCCCACAATGGCTTGGATTGTACAGTATAAAACTGTCAGTAAATGCTATAATGAAATATACAGTGTAAAATTTGCTGGAAGTATGAAGTGCAGAAAATCAGCAGCAAAAAAAAAAAGTAAATGTAAACAATTCTTGATCCAATTGTATACATACATACATTGGATTAAGAGTTTTATTAGCTCCTTTCTAACTCTGTGAATCAGGGCCATGTTCTTACAAATGCCATCTTGTCATATTGAGAACCTTTCTGAATGTGAGGTGACACTTTGGATTTACTTCAATGGCTGACTTGGACTTTCGGCTTTCATAATACTGCTTAGCATGCTTCATTCTAAGACGATAAAGACTGCTAACACTGCCACCAACGACTACACACATCGAGCGGCTAACTGTACAGATAATGTTTTTCTGCTAAATGTTAGAGTTCGTCAAATCAAACCATGCAAACAAAACAAAAGTCCCTCCCCTTGTAATCAAAAGGAATCTTTTGGCCCTCTCCTCCACCATCCTTCCTTATGGCTCTCGCAAGTAAACAGAGTTAAAACCCCACCCACTCTACTTGAGGTAAGCAGCACTGTTTTATTCATACAATTTCACACCTAAAGTGCGGTTCGTTTGGCTAAATGCTTGTACTTACTATGTGGCTTTTTTGTTTCACTTTGTACATGCGGACACAGCCCTAATATGCCTTATAATAAGTGCACTGATTATGCATTGCTCTGTGTTTCGGCTTCTCTTGCTGCACAGCGGACTTCATGCTTGTACTTACTATGTGACTTTGTTGCTTCTCTTTGTTGGCAATCAATCCCTTTACAACACAGTGGGAATGATGTAGAAATGCTGCAGTATAAACGGAATCGTCAAGCCTCTATCTGTAGACATTTCCTACCATCGCAGAATATATACTGTCATATCGGCCAGAACTATTTGGCCGATTTGGTTTACTCACACAGATACTGCTCCTGACAGCATTTAGCAGACGCTCTTATCGAGAGCGACTTACAATTGATAAGTTCCAAGCAATTGTGTGTTAAGGGTCTTGCTCAAGGACCCAACAGTGGCAGCTTGGCAGAGGTGGGATTTGAACCCTGTACTTTCTGGTCCATAGTCCAGTACCTTAACCGCTAGGCTACCACAGTCCCACAACACGCTAGGCTTCCCTGACCAGGAATCGAACCCGGGCCGTGGCGGTGAGACCGCGGAATCCTAGCCACTAGACCATCAGGGAAAGCCATGTGTCAGAAATACAAGCACATACACCGCCTAGAGTAGAAGAGCTCAATGCTAGTGCAAGTCAAGCTCCTTGAACTTATTGTCTGAATATTTGAAGCATGTTATCTCCCACTTATGAAGCCACGAGGTGCCACAGAGAGCTGAGATACATCTATAGGTATAGTATTGATGGTGGCATAATGGTTAGCATTGTCACAGCTCCAGAGACACCGGCTTGAACCTTGTGTGGAGTGTAGACATTTTTCCCAGTTGTCTGTGTTGGCTTTGTCTGGCTACTCTAAAGTGTCTCTAAAGTATTCCTGTCTGTGCCCAAAATGTGCCCTATAATGGAATGATGCCTTATCTAGGCTTGGTTCCCGCCTTCCGCCTTGCACCTTAAGCTCCCCTGCGACCCTGAATTTGATTAAACAGGCATTGAAAGTGAGTGAGTGTGTGAGTATTTTATTGACAGAAAATTGGCAAATATTACAAAATAATTTAGATGCACAAAAGCGCTGATCCCACTTCAACGACCTTTTGGCCAAAGAACCCGAAATGTACACAAATTATTCCAAACAAAAAATCAAGTCTGATCATAAAGTTAGTACTTTTATATGTACACAGTCACAGCACTAACGAAATACAGAATATTTAAACAAAAAGTTACTTTTTTCTTTAAACACAGTAGTAAAGGGGAATTTGGTTCAGACTCACAATTCAGTCACATCAACTTCTTCATCCTCTTCCAAATCATTCTTATCATTAGTTAGAACGGTAACAGGCTGGCTACTTGACAAACGACATGGCACAACATCGGGAGAGTCAGATACATCATCCACAATGACCTCCTCCTCCTCCTCCTCTTCATCACAGTCACTGTTCTTTGTTGACTTTAGTCCAAATGAAGACTCTGGGGTGATGCTTAGATCAGACCACCAAGACCTGTCTGAAAAACAAAAAGCTCTAATAAACAAATAATAAATAAAGCACAAGAACAACAGAGGCAGGCGGTTTCATGCTGCCCTTCAATCTCAATCGATCAGACCACACAGACTCCGCTGGGATTTGGATGGAAAGAGAAAATCAGAATCAATTTGTGTAATTTATTTTCCTGCTTTAACCCCATTTATCAGGGTCATGGGAAGTGGGGATGTGGCCAGAGCCTATTTTAGAATTCGCTGGATGCAGATGGAAGTGCACATAGGACTCTACATTAATACCGGCTGTATACCGGTTTATACGTATACTGTTTTTTATGTCCTGTACGGTATAATTTTTTTCATATACCACCATATGAAACAGCTGTAATGCTTCATACAGGAAATTATACTGTATAATGCTGTCTGGCCACTAAAAGCACTACGTAGAGCCTGTGTAGAACGGCATCGCAAAATTAGCTCGCTAGCTAACCAACTCAAGTCAGGTCGCATAGAACATCCCACAGCCTAACCACAGGCGAAGTCTGGGGTTAGGGTTTGAATCAGGGATTCAAACCATTAAAGTCCATTGTGTTGTGCAAGCATGTCTTCTCCACTACAAAAAGTAGTATCGTGATGACATATCTTGATGATGCTCCAGCCCAGAATGTTTAAGCACAATGTGAGCGCAGCCCAGCAGAGATGTGGAGAGGAGGGACATACGTGGCATTGTGTAAGTACACTCTGAAAGTTAAAGACCCCAACAATAAATATGGCATAGACTCAAGACATGTATTCAAATATCCATATATCCGATAATCCAAGTGATGCCCAGTATTCTCTTAATGAATGAGTTCCTTTGCTTCTTTAAATTTAGAAAAAAGGTTCTGTTTAAATCGTGGGTCAGGATACAAATACAGTGAGTCAAGAGTCATTAACAACGGTTTGTCAAAAAAAAAAGGAATATATTCCCTTATATGTTGAATAGATCTATTGTTTTTCTCTAAAGACTAAAATAATCAACTCACTGATTCTTTGTACCTAAACACATTCATACACTATATAACCAAATGTTTGTGGACACTCAAACATTACACCCAAAAACATCAGTATTAGTATGGAATTTGTCTCCATTCTGCTACAACAGTCTTCTTTTTTTTTACTTATTTTCCCCAAAGGAAAACTCCCAAAGGAATCAATAAAGTTTGATCTGATCTTGCAAGCGGCGCAAAAAAGTATTTAGTCAGCCACTGATTGTTCAAGTTCTCATTTACATTTACAGCATATAGCAGGCGCCCTTATCCAGAGAGACTTACAATTGATACAAGCTTACAATCCAAGCAATTGTGGGTTAAGGGTCTTGCTCAAGGACCCAACAGTGGCACAGGTGAGATTTGAACCCTGGATCTTCTGGTCCATAGTCCAGTACCTTAACCACTAAGCTACCACAGTCCCAGTGCTCCTACCCAGTCCTAAGTTCTCCTACTTAGAAAGATGAGAGAGGTCTGTAATTTTCATCATAGGTACACTTCAACTATGAGAGACAAAATGAGAATAAAAATCCAGGAAATCACACTGTAGGATTTTTAAAGAATTTAATGATGGCATGGTGAAAAATAAGTATTTGGTATAAGTATAATCATGGTGGAAAATAAGTATTTGGTCACCCACAAACAAGCAAGATTTCTGGCTCTCACAGACCTGTAACAACTTCTTTAAGAAGCTCTTCTGTCCTCTACTCGTTACCGGTATTAATGGCACCTGTTAGACATTTTCTCATTTTGTCTCTCATAGTTGAAGTGTACCTATGATGAAAATTACAGGCCTCTCTCATCTTTCCAAGTATGAGAACTTGCACAATCAGTGGCTGACTAAATACTTTTTTGCCCCACTGTATCTTATCTTGTTTCTGAGCTTACAATATGGTTCTGATCTCAATAAGCTGGTGTAGTCTGTGTCATATGCAGGTATTCACTGTATACCCACTGTAATTTGCTTATACACACAATGCACAATGATGCCTATCAGCCATATCATTCAAACAGTACCTGATCTGTGGGGGTCCTGACCATTAGAAAACAGAGTAAAGGGAACTAACAAAGTATGTAGAGAAACAGATGGACTACAGTCTGTAATTGTAGAACTACATGTGCATCCATATGGTAAGTGGAACTGATACAATGGACAAGGAGTGAAGAAGCAAGGAAGTGTCCCTAAAAATGACCAGTAAGTGTATGTATACATAATAAATAACGTTGGCATCTTTACCTGCACTTGTTGGAACTTCCGTCACAATCTGTTGTTTCCTTAATTCCTCCTCACAAGCAGTAGCTCCATTATCATCCGTCCCAACACAAGACTGGCTCTCCTCCACACGAGTTCCACCCATGATCCATTCAGGAGTAGCTGCATCTTCATCACGTTTAGTAATCCGAGAACCATCGTCCAGCACATCCACCTCACCATCACTTATCTCAGTCTCACTGGATGTTGTGACTTCTACAACTTTCTCATTGTTCGAAATGCCACAAGATTCAAAGTGAACAATTTGCATCTTCAAAGACTCCATATGATGTAAATCCCTGATCCCGTCTGAGATTAATACCATTTCCTCAGTAGAAGAGAGAGTCGTACAGAAGCTTTCTGAAATCGTTTTATCGTTGAAAGCACCTGTTGCAGTTGACTCCCTTGGAGAGTTGGTTTCCATTTCAATATTATTGTTTAAATTCGTTGCCAAAAGATCAGTATAGGAACAAGAGGGAAGTTCAGCATGACTGGACAAAACATGAGTGGCAAGGTTTGCTGTTTCATCTGTTTGACTTTCATCAGTTTCTGTTGACCTTCCATCCATCAAGCTTTCATTCCCCTGTTCACTGTCTGTTCTGTTCTTTAAATCTTGCTCGTCCCATTGCGCTCTTGTCAGTGTTTCACTCTCTACAGCTACATCTTTCACTTCCTTTTCCTTGATTTCTATCACTGACTTTCTACTGCTCAGAAGATCTTGGAGTCCTCTGAACTTCTTTAAGGTAAAATTCACAGGTGGATTGGTACTACTCCTTGTGAAAGTGTTTTTGGTTCTTTGGGAATTGCCTGTGTTTTGTAAAGTTGATCTCAGTTGTTGAGGCAGGAAAGACTCCTTGACAGTGGTTCCACCATTCAAACTGGTCTGATGGAAAATCTTATTGGATAGAACTTAATATTTTAGCTGACCGGGAATATGTATTGGATTGATTGCTTTTTCCGGAATTCAGGATAAGAGCAGGAACTACTGTCTTAAACTCTAGTGAGGCGTTTCTAATTTCCTGTGCTTTATTCTCTTCACATCTCTCTTTCTCTTTGCCTTTTGTCTTCTGCAAATCAAGACAATCAATATCAGGTGACATCTGTAAACTTGTGGACAATTCTTCCAAATCCTTTAAGGTTTGTGCAAGGCCTAAGGGAAGTTTTCCTCTAGAAGGATCTCCAACATTCGGTTCATTATTAAGTGATTGTGTGTCCATCACCAGATCATTATCTTCATTCTGTACATGCCTTTGTCTTAACAGTGAATCATGGCAAGCAAACGATGTGGACACTTTAAATCCTGCACATGAGCTATTTCGTTTCTTAACTTTTCTCACGTTTTGTTCCAGATCTTCAGCGTGTTTTCTTTTTTTGGAAGGCCTCTCACACCCAGGTTTTTCCACAATAAAATCAGACTGATTTGAACGCATGTCTTCTCTGCATTTGTCTTGAACTATACACTCCATGGGCTGATCTGTTTCTGAGTTTCTCCGGAGGTTCTCCAGAGGACTCTGATGAGCTGTTGATGATTTCTGACCAGCCTTGGGTTTCAGGGAATAATACCAGGGTTTACTAGTAAGCCGTGTCTTACCAATACCTGGTGGAGCATCTGTATTCATACTGGAAGGTTGCACATCTACCCTTTTTAAGTAACAGATCTTGTCTTTCCTCTTGTCTGACTCATTAACCATAAACCTTTTGGGCATTTGTTGTCTGACTGACCAGTATTTTGTCTTCTGTCCCTTCTAACACCTGGTTCTCAAATGTCTGGCCCTTTTATTCTCTTCTGGCTCCAGCTCACACCCACTAGCCTCTTAATGGTATCTTTAATTTTGATCTCGAATAGCCAGAGGCCGAGCCCTACCTCTGAAACTATGTAAATGCTTTACATTTGAAAGAATAGACAAAGGATTCGGGTGGTCAGGAAGGCATTGTTGTTCATGTGTGTTAATCGACGGCCGTTTTAGGTCCACACATAATGCATTACAAATGTCTAATGATCGTACAGGGTACTGAAAGAATGTACCAGTTTCTGGTTCTTCTAATGCAAGAGGTGAAAGACACTTTGGTATTCTCATTTCGCTGAAATTTACAACATGAGAGGAATGCAGGGGTTGAACAATAGCCGACATCTGATCTGTTGTAAGAGGGAACTCAGAGAGATCATCAGGACATTGTGTTCCTGCCGGTAGAGAGAAGTCACTGTTGGGTTTTATGACCATGCTCACTCCATTGACATCATTCTGTCCTCCATTTCGTGAAGGGGTTCTCGAGATTTGTACATTTTCATTACGATCTCCAACTTCAGTCATGACCTGAACAACAGAATTAGTGCTCCAAAACAGATTACTCATCGCATTCATCACCTCTCTTACATTTTGATGTGGCAGCTCAAGACCAAACGACAAGTCGGATGGTAAAACCTTTTCTTGGTCAGCACATAACAGAAACGAGGACTCAGTGTGTTTCTCTGGTGCACTGCATGGAGGGGTATCAGCAAATGATGTTGGGGCTTCTACTGATGCCACATTGTTTAGCCCCACGCTCCTGAATGTTGCTTGGTTCTCAGAAGCAGGACACTCAGACCCTAGACAACAGGAAATGTGGTGAGGGTTGAGGGCCATTTCCCTTTCTGTTTGGCCAAAGGTATGTAGAGATCAGAGGTGGTACGTAACAAAGTGGAAGTACAGCAGTACCTCGGTTCTCATCGTTAAGTTGTTCCAGAAGGCTTGTCTAGAGCCAAAAACCGAGTACCGAGCCATTTTCCATAATGAATAATGTAGATTGAATTATTCTGTTCCAGACCCTCAGAAAATCCACACTGTATAAGGCATTATATGCATTAATAGAGTTGTATTGTACAGGTGCTTCCTGATTTCCGATGGGGATATGTTCTGACAAATCCATCATAAGTTAAATGTACCATGCATGAATTTAGGAGACAATGCTGAAGTTGTCTTCTTATTTTATTTGCATTTTCCAGTCCACCTTAAATGACTGCAGTTACATTATAGTGCCTGTGGATGGAGATTCAGCCTCATGATAAGTAATGATAAGTAAGATAATGTTTAAAATACTTACATTAACCTACAGTTGGGCAAAATCATTACCACAAAGCTTATTTTATAACAAAGTGTGAAAAATCTCATGCAATTTAGTGAGTAATGGATTGAAAGTGAAAAGTAAGCACAATACTTACTCTATTGATGAACTCAGGGAGCTAGCTTAGCTGCTAAGCTAACTGCAGCCTGTGTTCTGAAGCGGTCAATTCCTGTTTTGCTTTCGGTTGGCTCTTATACGTAACCTTTTTTAGCACCCATGGACACTTTTTTTTTTTTTTTGCACTAAGAATACAGTACTGTAGATGTGAAAATAAAGAAAAGCACGATCAAAATAGCGGAGATCTCTGAGGGCTACTGTGAACCTGAATCACTGTGTACTGAATTGTGAATGATGAATCTGGAACCGAGTTTCATCTGAAACGAGTCACATGGCTTGACTCTTACAAGTTTAAGCAAGTTAATATAAGTTTAAGCTAGTCAAAATGGATTGAGAACCGAATTCGACGAGTTCCAAGGTGGTCGAGAACCGAGGTACCACTGTATTTATCTGTTTGATATTTGTACTGTATTTTAATTTTCAATGCCTGGTCAGGCAACTAATGACTCGTAAATCTGAATCCTACTGGGTGTTTAAGAAGCGAGGGAGAGGAGGAGGGAAGGGGTGAACCCATGACTGGCTGCTTTCATGGCTTACAGCAGTGATAAGGCGGGAAAAAGAAGAAAGGCAGAGAGAGGAAACCATGGAATCCCAAGAAAGCGAGTTTCGAATTCAGTTCCCAAAAACATCTTGGCGAATACAATGTATATAGTGTCTCCCAAAGAAGGAAGAGCTCATGGCATTTAAGAATTCACTGTCGAATTTGAAAAAGTACTTTTTTTTTTAACGTTTTGCATTAACATATTTGAATGCAAAACTTTTATTGTTTAAATAAAATAGTGTAAATTAGTGTTTAACAGAAGAACTGCTCTAAAAACATGAAGCTGCAGTTTGTTCGAATAAACTACAGTTAGAGTGTTTGTAAGAGTCAGTGATAACTATTGTTTGGCTAAAATGTTAAACCCCATTACTGAATATTACCATGTCTAGTTATGAGCGATTCAGCAACATTAAAAAAAAAAAAAAGTATTTTGTATATTATAATTCCTCATGTCTGAAAATGTCATTTATATGACTTTTTTATTCATGTAGATGATTCATGTAACATTATGTACCCTCAGTGTCATTGATCTGAACCTCTTACCCTCAATAAAATACATGCTGTTTCAAAAATTGAGTTAGAAAAGCTTTTTAAAGGAAAACCTTTACTTTTTTTACTTGAAGTACATTTAGTAGTATGTACAGTGGTGCTTGAAAGTTTGTGAACCCCATAAATATGCAGCAAAACAGGCCCAAACCATGATACTACCACCACATGTTTCACAGATGGGATAAGGTTCTTATGCTGGAATGCAGTGTTTTCCTTTCTCCAAACATAATGCTTTTCTTTTAAATCAAAAAGTTCTATTTTGGTCTCATCCGTCCACAAAACATTCTTCCAAAAGCCTTCTGGCTTCTCCACGTGATCTTTAGCAAACTTCAGACGAGCAGCAATGTTCTTTTTGGAGAGCAGTGGCTTTCTCCTTGCAAGTCTGCCATGCACACCATTGTTGTTCTGAAGGTGGACTCATGAACATTAACATTAGCCAATGTGAGAGAGGCCTTCAGTTGTTTAGAAGTTACCCTGGGGTCCTTTGTGACCTCGCCAACTATTACACCCCTTGCTCTTGGAATGATCTTTGTTGGTCGACCACCTCCATTTGTACACAATCTCTCTGACTGTGGATTGGTGGAGTCCAAACTCTTTAGAGATGGTTTTGTAACCTTTTCCAGCCTGATGAGCACCAACAACTCTTTTTCTAGCTCCTCAGAAATCCCCTTTGTTCATGCCATGATACACTTCCACAAACGTGTGTTGTGAAGAGCAGACTTTGATAGATCCCTGTTCTTTAAATAAAACAGGGTCCCCACTCACACCTGATTGTCATCCCATTGATTGAAAACACCTGACCCTAATTTGACCTTCAAATTCACTGCTAATCCTAGAGGTTCACATACTGTTGCCACTCACTAATATGTAATATTGGGTCATTTTCCTCAATAAATAAAAGACCAAGTATAATATGTTTGTCTCATTTGTTTAACTGGGTTCTCTTTATCTACTTTTAGGACTTGTGTGAAAATCCGATGACGTTTTAGGTCATATTTATGCAGACATATAGACAATTCTAAAGGTTCACAAAACTTCAAGCACCACTGTACTTTTAAACTTCTACTTGAGTGAAATGTATAAGCCTACTTTCTTCAAGTTTTGCTGAGTATTTTAACAGATGAGTACTTTTGCTTAAGTAAACCACTGGCCTTATTTATACCACCTCTGCGTAAAGACATATTCTAAATAGTGGGTTTGGCTATCTCAGCCATTGCTTAAAAATCAGGCCTGCATTAGAGCAATCACCACAGACAAAGCCTGGCAGTGGAATGAGTCACATGAATCAAGCTCAACAGTGTACGTTCACTTTTTCTACCTGTTAATGATTGTCCAGAAGAGCCTGACGTCTTACCGATGCTGTATCCCCTATCCTCTAGATCATGAACACAGAAGCACTGAGCTGCTGAAGCAGCTGCATCCTCACAATTATCTGCTTTCAGATCTAGGTGTGAACACACTTGAGTCAAATGTTGCACGTCGCTGATCCTCTCCATCGGCACAGAGGGCAAGATGTTTAAACCCATCGTCACCATGTCCTCCAACAGTCTTGCAATATGCTCGTCAGACTCTTCGGGCTGTGGCAGACCCGGTGATAGAGGTGGCGTATGTAAAGGGGAGGCGAGAGGAACAGGATGAGGGCTATGGAGGCAAGAACGCTCTGAAGGGTGTCTGGCAGGAGAAGATGTGGTCAGGTCTGAGGGAGGAGTGAGGGTCACAGTTCCCAGATTCTGGCAAGTAAACTTGGGAGGGAGGCTCAGCTGGACTTCAGTGGTGTTTCTACAGGTCTGTGTGAGCACGGTGCCATCCTGAAGAAGGTTATGTTATTATTACATGCCCCAAAAAGATGCAGGTATATAGTATAGAGTGGGGCAAAAAAGTATTTAGTCAGCCACTGATTGTGCAAGTTCTCCTACTTGGAAAGATACCACCATAATTTACAATTTAATTCTTTAAAAATCCTACAATGGGATTTCCTGGATTTTTTTCCCTCATTTTGTCTCTCATAGTTGAAGTGTAGCTATGATGAAAATTACAGACCTTTCTCATCTTTCTAAGTAGGAGAACTTGCACAATCAGTGGCTGACTAAATACTTTTTTGCCCCACTGTATAAGAGAACTGGAAATGACTGAGCTGATATGATGCTTATGTAATACAGGCACTACCACGTCAATAGTGTTATTTATTATCAACATACAAATCCAATAGAAAAACATGATGGGTGGGAACTGTCAAAGCTGCAATTACAACACCATAAAACTGAAAGTAAACATCATACCTAGTACTATTACTACACAGTTTGCTTTGTAGTTACAGGCTATACAATCATCATGTTGTAGATTAGGACTTTAAACTTTAGACAGAGGGAGCAATTTAAACAAGTCTCTATGTACTTTACCGTCCATGTGTACTCTCAAGGAGAGCTAAAAATGTGTTCAAGAACTTAAGACGTGGAGCAGGTGCAAATGTTGGCTAATATACAATAGCTGTTGTGTAATAGTTGCATGAAATAAAAACCGTAACTGGTAGAGAGCCTATTAAGAGCTGAGATTATCCAAGAAATACCTGAAATACAAACCCACTTCTGAAAAAATAAACTTGTCTTATGTTTACTTTGACTTTCATTGCAGACAGTATGAACCCAAGATATTTTTGTCCATTTTGTCTGGTCAACTTCATTTCATTGGTTAATATACATCCATTACTGCATTTCAGGCCTGTAAAAAATGTAGGATGGGAGCACTTTAGGGCTAGCAATGAGGTAAAAAAAATAATGATGCAAACTCAAACAGATCAAGTTAACAGGCGAATGTAATCATAATTTGGTACAAGATGCAGTATTCAAGAAAGGCTGTGTCTTTGAGGAGCAAAGATGGGCAAAGGATCTCCAGTTTGTCAACAAATTTGTGAGAACATTATTGGAATGTTTAAAACCAATTTTACTCAAATAAAGATTGGAAGGGATTTACATATTTCTTCCTCTATAGTGCATAATATCACTAAAAGGTTCAAGGAATCTGGAGGCATTTCAGTGCGTAAAGGGCAAGGACACAAAGTCTCTGAGCCCTCAGACTGCACTGCATCAAGAACAGTCATTCATCAATAGCTGATGTAACCACATGGGCAAAGGATTTCTTTATCAAACCTTTATCAAGCACTGGTTGAGTTTGGAGTCTGACTGTTTGAGGCTGTGGACAGGTGTCTTTTATACAGATAACGAGGTCAAACAGGTGCCATTAATACAGGTAACGAGTGGAGGACAGAAGAGCTTCTTAAAGAAGTTATCGGTCTGTGAGAGCCAGAAATCTTGCTTGTTTGTGGGTGACCAAATACTTATTTTCCACCATGATTTACTATTGAATTCTTTAAAAATCCTACAATGTGATTTCCTGGATATTTTTTTCTCATTTTGTCTCTCATAGTAGAAGTGTATCTATGATGAAAATTACAGACCTCTCTCATCTTTCTAAGCAGGAGAACTTGCACAATCAGTGGCTGACTAAATACTTTTTTTGCCCCACTATATATATACAGTCAAGTCAACGCCAAATTAGTGTAACCAATTTAGTTAACCTAACATGCATTTCTTTGGACTGTGGGAGGAAACCAGAGTACCCGGAGTATACCCATGCAGACACAGGGAGGACATGCAGACTTTACACAGAAAGGACCCAGGCCTCTCCACCTTGGGATTGAACCCAGGACCTTCTTGCTGTGAGCCACCATGCTATAAAATGAAATGAACATACTTCACAAAACATGAAGTATATTGGCTGCATACTGTCTGCAATGAAACAGAGGCCAAAGTGGATGTAAGAACCTTTTTTGTTTCAATACTGTCCCAACCTTTTCTGATTTGAAGTTGTAACTCAGGGGTGGGAAGACCCCTTGTATGTTTAAATGCTGCTGAAATAAAAGATGATTATGATCATATACAGGTGATCTATTGATTACAAGTTGCTTTATGCAGAGCTGATACCTCAGTGTGGCTGTGTGTCAGTCCTGAATCAGCAGTGCACCCCTCTGAAACAGATGATCCACACATTCTTGATCCTTCAGTTCCAATCTCCTCCTGGACGCTAACAATCTCCCACAATGCCCCTCTCATTTTCCTCTTCAGTTTGATCTTCAGTGACATGTGCGTGCCAGTCTTCTGTGTAAATACAATGCTTGAAATTTGACCACCAAATTTCTCAAAGAATTAATCAAATATCATTTTCACTATTTCTATAGCTTAAGGGAATACTCCAGCATTTTAAACTAAATCTTCAGCTACACCATATAGTGTATCCCTGGACTAATAAATGAGTATACAACACACTTATACAACTCTTTACAACTCAAGACTAAGGGTTAATCAGTTCAAATTATTAGCAATAAATAGTCAAAAAAGGGGAACACATTTATGCAAAATGTATGCATTATTTTTGTAA
The DNA here is from genome assembly GCA_025084515.1 of Ancistrus triradiatus. Taxonomy (NCBI): domain Eukaryota; kingdom Metazoa; phylum Chordata; class Actinopteri; order Siluriformes; family Loricariidae; genus Ancistrus; species Ancistrus triradiatus. The sequence goes on from JAJAGP010004737.1 coordinate 25,833, forward strand.
AACTCATTTTTTTTTCCAAAAGTTTTTGGGATTAAGACTCTGAAGGTCGATTGGGTTAAAGAGGGTATAAGGTTTTACATTTAGTCATTTGGCATTTGGTCTTTTCCAGAAGGAGGTACATTCAGATCGCAAGTTACAACTAATAATTTTCAACTGTAATTTTCTTCCCCACATTTTAAAACCTGTTTTCATGGTCAGTGTCACTGGGGTTTTTGCTGCCTATTGCCTGAGAACATGGTCACCAGTCCATCGCAAGACTGGACAGGGGTCAGTATTGCGACGACAGTAAACAAGCCCCTAACTGGCCTCCCCTCCCTGGACACAGCCCATCATGTCTTGCATGTGACCCAGACTGAAGACAACCGTCTGACCTGAAACCCAGGTCCCTTCAGTGGTGTACCAGCGAAAACCAGCGAATTAGACTGAGCTGTTTTTTCAGAAAATAAAAGCTGTATTATGAAACTTTCATTCAACAATTATTGACAACCCGCATGTGTGCCAACATAACAGTTGGTGTTCTCCTATAATGTTTGATAAGATTAGGGAATAAACAGCTAGAAGAGTTTTTTTTTTAAAGCAAAAGTCTTATGCAACTCTTAGATTTGTTGTTTTTCGCAATGGTATAATGGCCATATATAACATATTGTCAATGACTGGACATTGGATTTGTCACTCCATAATGCTCTTTTCCACTGATCTTCATCCCAATCTCTGTGAGCTTTATCATGTCTTAGACTTTTCACCCTGTTCGCTTCCAAAATATTGGTTTCTTGGCTGCTACCCTTCCAAAAAAGACCATTCCTGATCAAGTTTCTTCGGACTGTAGAAGGGTCAACTTGGCATCCTGATGAAGCTGCCACATGCTGCTGTTACTCAAGTCTAAGGGGAGGTCACACTAAATACTTGTACCCTGTAGCCTATAAAAGCTGTATTTCCTGATTTCTTTCCATAATGATAATGAGAAACGAGAAATAACTCTATATGGTCATTATACAATTGCTAAAACAATTGTAAAAAAATCTAATCTAATGGTGGCTTAAGACTTTTTCACAGTACTGTATATATAAATATATCAGCACTCTTGACTGTGATAATCACTCATATGACACATGCAGTAGACTTTATCTAAGAAACGCTGGAGTATTCCATTCAAACAATCTCCACTTACACTCTTACCTCTGGAGGATGTTTGCTCTTTTCTTGTTCCTCTGTATTTGCCGACATTTGGAAGGGCCCCTAACAAATACTTTACGGATGTTGGAGGAAGAGGACGCATCATCACCTATGCAGTCATGTCCAGCAGTTGGGGAATTACTGTTATGCCCACTAGGGACAGTAGTTAATTCATCAGGGAGAGCTACAGACAGGTCGCGCTCCGATACATGGAAAGGAGCATCAAGATGATCTGTCTGAGTCGCTGAATGAGTAAACCTCACTTTCTCTGACAGGACCTGTACAATTACATCCTGCTTTCCCCCTGACGTCTGTTCTGTCTGCAGTCCAATCTCCTTCCAACTTATTCTTTTCTCTGGCTGCCTATTTACCTGCATTTTCTTTCCATCTATCAAGTTACTGAAGCCCAGTTTGTAGGCAACATCAATCACCTCCTGCTGTTCATCAAAGCCCTCTGCCTCCACCTCCCCAGAGTACATGAACCCAACCAGTTTGAGCAGAGCACGGGTTCCGACTGCCTGCAGCTTGAGTAACCTGCAATGTCCCACTGGAAGTGAAGGAGAGTGGGCAAACACCCTAGAAAGGACTGGACTTAGGGCAGACAACACACAGCTATGTGCAGGAATAGAGATACCTAGGAGAGCAGAATAAAGACAGATTACTATGGTACTAAACAATACAGATCACTTTCAATCTGTTTTTCCTACTGGACAGTCGCAGTGACAATGCAGATGTGAGTGACATAACTCTCCTGCTTTTGAAAATTTATTAACATCTTTTATCCTTGGGGTCCATTTGACCCCATCAAATTAAACCTGCAGAAAAATATTATAATTAAAATTATTACCCAAGTTTATGTGTAAGATTCTTTACGCTTCAATTTTCTTGCTCTACAACAGATATGGTTTTGTTAGTTTAGGGCCCAAAAGCAGAAGGTTGTTTTTGGTTGGTTGTTTTGAAGGCTGTTGTTGGAGTTTTGGCCTTCCAGAGCCTTTCTGGAATAGCTGATAGTGAAATAGGGATTTGCTGTGCCTTTAGGGTCTTGGAAATTTCATAATAACTGCTGTTGGCCTGACAAACACCAGGGGCCATATTCATAAAGATCCCTAGTGCTAAGAGTCTCTCCTAGTCACAAAATTGTAGGAAAAACATTAGAATTGTGGGCATTTTGCACTCAAAGTTTGGAGTAGATCTTAGTAAAGATAATACTTATTCCTAAAGCATCTTATCCCCTAAAAGAGCTCTTAAGATGGAAAAACTGGTGAGGAGGACTTTTAGGAGGTTTAGGTGTCGAGGCAGAAGAAATGTTCGCCAAACACTGAATAACAGCGAGAACGCTGAACCAGTCCTACCAATTAAATAGACATGGCAGCAATCAAAGAAATTGAAAAGAGTGGAGCCGCATTTTCTCCAGTTCATAAGCTATCCAATAGATTAAGGAGGCTACAGATTTGATCAGAATGTGAGTGAGGGAGGTGGCAACCAATCACAGCCTTCCAAAGATTACCCCTGCCTCCTCATTAAGAGTTTTAAACCTTTAACTGGGTTCTCTATATGTACTTTTAGGGCTTTTATGCAAACATCAATGTTGTTAATGGTAATATTGATGCAGAAAATAATCCACTTTCTAAAGCGTTCACAAGTTTTCAAGTACCATTGCAGGTATAAGACCAGAAACTAATGCTACTCATAGACTAACAAAAACTAAGAGCTAGGTGAGAAGCTGACAAAAATAAGTACATAGGATAGAAAAGACAATATCCTAGGTTTTGTTTGAAGAAGAGACTCTTTACACTTCTGCTGAAGGAGGAGAGATACTGAGTCATTCTGACTGCTGTAAGAGGTTCATTCACATAGGAGGAGACCGACACAAAAACATCAAGCCCTGGCCTCGAGGGCATGGCTCCATCTCAAAGAAGATAGTCCCGCATGCCCTGAAGCTGAAATCTCTCTGAAATCAGGTATGTATCTCTGAACCAAAAGAATGTAAACAACGCGGACCAAAACTGTTTCTGGTGTGCAGAAGAAATCTGCAATATCTTGTGTTTGATGTAGTGTGGTTAGAAATTTTATGGAGCTTCCCAATATCATACCAAGATTCCTTGCCGTATGGGCCGGATGGACAGTGACACCGTCTATGCTGATTGATAGATCCAGTGTCAGAGAGTTCTTTGCTGGGCGGTAGATTACTTCAGTCTTCTCTAGATTAAGTTGACTTCAGATGGTATTTTGCCATCCAAGAAGAGATTTGGGAAAGGCCGTCAGATACTGGTATGAAACTTCAGAAGTGGTGGAGGGAATGAAAAAAGAACAAGGCAAGTACATGGCCCCCAATGCCCATTTTGTGTTTTCGGAGACCACGGCAGCCATGATATAACAACAGAACGACTAATACTTTTGAGAAATAATAAGGCAAATTACAATTTCCCAAACACCAAAAGACTAGCTAAGACTAGCTAGGTACATCCAACCAGCCAAATGTATGGGTTATTTCCTCCCTCTCTCTAGCATTTCCCTTCACCTTTTGTTCCTTTGCTCTCACCTTCGGTTTGCAGCAGTGTGTCACAGTGCAGGCTGCATTGCTGCTGCTTCTGCAGTTCACAAAGAAGGTGCAGGGCAAACTCAGGTTGCCTGTACCTCCACATCCTGAAAATAATAAATAAATACACTGAAGTAAAAACTTGAAAACAAAGTACAGTACAGGCTCAATAGTATAGTGTAGGAGAATGCTATGACAGGTACTGCCTCTTGAAGAAAAAAAGACAAAAAACAATAAAAAAGCCCACAAACATACATTCATGGCCACTTTATTAGGTACACCTGTTCAATCGCTCATTAATACAAATATCTCGTCAGCCAATCACATGACATCAACTCAGTGCATTGTCTGTTGAATGTAGACATTGGCAACATGGTTGTTGATGCTAAATGGGCTGGTCTGAGCATTTCTACTGGGATTTACAGAGAACGGTCCAAAAAAGAGAAAGTGTACAGTGAGTGGAAGCTCTCTGGGTGAAAATACCTTGTGGGTGCCAGAGGTCCAAGAGAAAATGCCTGTCATGCTGTTATGTCAGAATGGACCAAGATCTCTGAGGACTTTTTCCAGCACCTTGTTGAATCTATGTCAAGAAGAATTAAGGCAGTTCTGAAGGTAAAACATGATCCAAACCAGTACTAGCAAGGTGTATCTAATAAATGGGCCATGAGTGTGTGTGTATATATTCTTTTTTATATTTATTCAAGAAAACACTATGCTCTACGCAATATTATGCAATTAGAGGTATGAAATCTAATGCATACATCTCTTCTGCAACATCCCTGTGAAAACAATGAACATGTAACTTTAAGTAATGGCTGAAAATGTTCAAAAACAGTTTGATGTTCAGAAAATAACCCATGACTGCAATACATGGAACACTTATTGGACTACTGACATTACAAAGAAGAAGAAGAAAAAGACAAACACTGATATAACTATATTTCTACAACAAACAAACTTGCCAATTATATTCAAATTCAGTTTTCAATTATCTAAAAAGAATTTACGTGACCAAAAGGGTTTAAAACAGATATACTGTCAAACATAAGATATCTGTGAACCTGAAGCTGGGGTATATCCCTGATATGCAAAATACTTTTAAATTCTTTACTCAGTAAACGTGTTTCTTGCATGGAACGGTATTATTTACTAGTAATGTTTATTATTGAATTTCGCAATGTGTATTTCAATTTTGGCTCAATTAATTTCACATCGAAACTAAAAATAAGTATTAACCCAGAGGCACAGCCTGCTAATCACTCATGTGAAGACTATTGTTATTCCACGACCAAATACGTTTCTATTCAATTCCGATACCGTCTATAGACAACATTATATTAGTTTTACCGACCTAGATGTTCTTTTCCAGACCAAAATACGACAGCACCAGACCAATGAATTAATGAAATCCGCTGCCAGACTTGGGAGCAGTGCTGAATATAACATTTAAATGCACCATTTATGTAAATCTACCAAGAGTTTGGAACGGGAAGCCTTGAAAACAATAATGGAAACTCTCTAAGCCACAGGACCACATTTGTGTATTCACACCAACCTCTCAGAAACGGAGAAAATACAGCAGCTGGCTTTAGGTCGGTATTAAACTTAAATATTTTATTAACTAACCTGTTAATTATCAGCCAGATTTCTTCCTAGTGAAACGTGATTTTGGTGGCATTACCCCTGTTTCTTTTCTTTACTGGCTTAAATGATTCTTATGGTGAGGAACACGATGACGTCTCACCAACAGGCTACGTCCAAATACACAAACCTGCCAAGAACTAGCTTTTAGCTCACTACACGGGGAGAAACCCGACTTTACCTTAGTACATATTGACAAAACCTACCCCTTTTCACTACATTCACTAATTACATTCACTCACTACATGAACAAAACAACCGTACCACACAGCATACCCAGGGAAAAATGTACTGTGAATGTTCATACGAAAACTCGAAAAATTGCTTGACAGTTTTAATGTGAATTTTCACCGTTTGACCATGAAGTTCACAGTTCTACTATTTTACTAAGATCTAAGTTTTGGTGTTAATTTGGCCACTTCATGGTTCTACTGTCAAAATTTCATAGTACAACTGTAAATTTGGTTGACTTTGAACTGACCATGAATTATTTCACAGCTTTACTATGAAATTTGATGGTAATTTGGCCACTTCATGGTTCTACTGTCAACTTTCACAGTACATTTTTTCCTGGGTAGGGAGCAAAATTACCATAACTCTATAGTAGGGTACTTACATTTACATTTACAGCATTTAGCAGACGCCCTTATCCAGAGGGACTTACAATTGATACAGCCTTACAATCCAAGCAATTGTGGGTTAAGGGCCTTGCTCAAGGACCCAAAAGTGGCAGCTTGACAGAGGTGGGATTTGAACCCTGGACCTTCTGGTCCATAGTCCACTACCTTAACCGCTAGGCTACCACAGTCCACAGTACTTCATAAGAAACAAAACAAATTGCCTCAGTAAATATGGAGCAAAATGTCCGCAACTCACTACATAGGAAACAAATTCAAGTCATTCACTACACAGGGAGCAGAACAGCTTACCTCAATACATAAGAAAAGCAGTTATCACATTTCCTAGGGAGCAACATAACCTTACCTGCATAAGGAGCGCAAAAAAAAAAAAAGGAAAAGAAAAACTTACCTCACTACATAGGGAACAAAATGACCTTACCTCACTGGACAGCATGTTGCCTCACAGCTCCACAGATCCCTGCTTCCTTGGACTCCAGCAGTTTGCATGTCTGCCCCATGTCTGTGTGGGTTTACTCTGGGCACTCCGGATTTCTCTCACTTTCCAAATACCTGCGTTTTGTTAATTGGTTGCTCTACATTGGCCCAGTATGATTGTGTCTGACTAGTATGAATGTAACTTTGCTCCTGTCGTGACTAGCCATTGATGCTTATGCGATGTAAAATAAATAACTGTAATGAAACCTTACCTCACTACATAGGGAGCAAAATGATCTCACTACACAAAATGGTTCTTCATTTCTCATCCATGCTAGAGTAATGTCCATTTTAGTGTTAAATTATTAACCTATACAGTATTTAACAGGCTTATTTTTTATGCACAGTTGTGCCCCTATGACTGATTGACTAGCAGAGGGGTATAGCTTGGACCCTCTAACTTCTTTGTGCACCCCAGCATAACAAGTAGTCTACAAATGCCCCAGGTTACCTCACTACATAAGGCGCAGAACCTCAATAAACACAACCTTGTTACCTCACTACACAGGGAGCAAGTAATTGTATATGTGACATGAGGGTATTCTTATATACAATGCAGTGCAGTGCGCCATATTTTCACCCTTTAGAAATGCATTATTGGCTACAAGATTGTTCTTTAACACACCAGTCTCTACCCTGTGATAGATCAGTGATCTGATTTTATCATCTTCATTGTGTGGTACAGAACATCTCTTCAATTCCATGCCTCTTGTTTCAACTCTTACTGAAAATGAATGACCAGTAACAATATCGTTGCATCGCATTAGTGTGAATCCAGGCTTTGTGTTGTTACGTTGAACCACTGTCCCATTGAGTTTGGGTGGTAGTTCGGTAATCAAAAGGCCAGATGTCAAGATAGGAGATACCTTTGCAAGGATACAGTGGCTGCAGACAGGTGCATTACAATATAATGTACATATGTTCACAAATTACCAAGGTTTTCATTTTCGGTTGGTGTGGTCACCTCACATCTCCAGAGATCCCCGGTTGGAACCGGACACTGAACTCTGCCTCTGTGGAGTTTGCATGTCCTCCCTGTGTCTGTGTTGGTTTCCTCCCACATTCCAAGGACATGACTAGTATAACCTCCTGTCCTCCAGTCAGGAAAAGCCATTGGGGATGATGTGACGTTAAATAACACAAACATTTTCAGCAATGTGAAGGATCATACAAAAGAGGAGTACAATGTAGCAGTACTATAGACAACAAAAGCTGGACTTCAAGCGTGCAGTGTGACTCCACAGAAGTGCCTTATATTGGAGGCCAGCAACCACTTTACTTTGTAATGCTACTTTCATGTAAATATGCTCTTTCACTGTTATTTCACACCTTTCAACTGTAGGAAATTGATCAAGTTGACCCTTTTGCATTACATTCCCCTGCTTATCCTCATCAGGGTCATATAAGATGATCTCCCTGTGCAGCCTGATCTCCCTCAGACAAGGGAAATCGTGCCTGGGTGATCCCTGACCTGGCAAAGCTCCAGAAGGTTCTACCACTACTCAAGCCCATGTCATCATGATGATACACGGGTGAATTGCCACTGCACGAACATACGTGCACTATGTAGTCATATGATTACTGGCATTGACCATTTGTTGCTACAGTTTGTCAGCTCCCCAAGCCACCAGTAGTTCAATGGGAAAGGGTCCAAGATGGGATCAACATCGGAGAGGTGTTAATTGGTGGTGGAACATTTTCCACACACTCTACCAGCTTTGTACACCTAGATTGGGGAATGTTTGAGCGTTCTTTCTTGCAGAATTGTTCAGGTTCAGTCAAATTTTGCATTGAGCAGCAATGGACTGCTTTCTTCAAGCCCATCCACAGATATCCTAATGGATTTACAGCACTGTGCAAGGTCTTAGGCCACCATTACATTTGTTGGTTTTGCAATGGTATAATGACCATATATAACATTTGGATGATGATTGCACCAAAACATTTCAAACTTGAACTCATCACTCCATAATAGGAGGTCGCACTAAATACTTACCACTATAGCCTATAGAAACTGTTTTTTTTCTTCTGATTTTCAGTTTTTAATACAGCATACGTGTCCTTTTTTGATTGTATGTATTGTATGTTAATAAAGAAACTGAGAAATAATTATATATAATAATTATACCATTGCTAAATTGGTACATTTAATCTGGTGATATAGGACCTTGGCACAATACTGCAGGTCAGGGCTCTGACATGGCCACTTTTTTTGTGGTGTGTTTAGGGCCTTGTTGTGCTGGAAGGTGAAACAGCAATCCAGCAGAGGACAGTGAGATTTCCTCAAGAACTTGGGTGAATACATTTTTACGTACAAATGTAAAGCATACATTTTTGCCTTCAGTTCTACATATTGTTGACCCCACCATGCTTAACATTAGATATGATGTGTTTTGGTTAAAAAGTTTGTTGGTCTCATCTGACCATAAAATCTTTTGCCACATGGCGTCAGAAGTACAAATGAGATTCAGTGTCACGTCAAGGGGAATCTACTTTCCTGCCATCCTGTCACATAGCTGAGCTTTGTGCAAAGCACATAAGATTGTTGTCACATGCACAGGCTCAATAGTTTCAGCTTAAAAGGCTGGACTCAAGTCCTTCGTTAGTTGCCACTGGCCTTCTGGTAGCTTCCCTCTTCAAAATCTTCCTGGCTCCATGATCCAGTTTGGAGGGATAGCCCAATTTAGGCAAGGTATTGTGCTTGTGCCATACACTTCCTACTTCTTAATAATGCTCTGAATCCCATTCACAGGGATCGTTAAATCTTTTCACATCTGTGCATTTCTCTCAACTTTTGCCTTTCAAATACTTTTACCCAGAGTCCCATTGGAAGCACTTTTCCAAACATGGTAAATCCTTTGCTATGACGCACTATTAGTTGGACCCTAGCTAGTTTTATTCTCAAGTTATCAAAACCACTACAATTTATATCAGACGGCTGTGTAATCTGGAAGGTGACTGGTTGTATCTGAACAAGAGTAGTTCTTATAAATAATGGATCCATTAATTTTCATACCTGGTTAATATAATTCAGGGTTGTGTGGAGTTTCCACAGAAATGGAGTCTGGTCCAAGAAGAGAATGGGTTCTCTGGAGCGTTAAGGCAACAGTACTAACCACTATGCTACGTGCAAACATTTTACCTCCAACTTCTTTATATTGGGTTAAATGCCTTGACAATGAGCTATATAGAAGACATGGGAAATTAGACAGGCTAGGATAAGATTACAGCCGTATCTCGGTTCTCGTCAAGAAGTCTTGTAGAGAACCAAAAATGACGAGTACCGAGCAAACTTTTCCCATAAGGAATAATGTAAACTGAATTAATCCATTCCAGACTCCCAGAAATTCCACACTGTAGAAGGCTTCATATGCATTAATAATGGAGTTCTATTGTACAGTTGCTCCCTGATTTATGAAGGGGATATGTTCAGACAAATCCATCACAAGTTAAATGCTTCATGAACTTTGTAGTTTAACGAGTGTTTGGTAGAGCGGTCTATACTGTATCATAGCAGAGATATGGAATGGATACTAGGACAAGTTAATGTTTAAAACACTTACATCAACCTACAGTTGGCCAAAATCATTAACACAGCTTAGTGTTGAAAAAAACCCCTTAATTTAGTGAGTAATGGATTGAAAGCGAAAAGGTAAAGCAACACTTACTGCAGTGATGAACTCTGGGAACTAAGCTAGCTGCATCCTGTGTTCTGGAGCATTCAGTTCCAGTTTTGCTATCGGTTGGCTCTTAATTAACCTTTTTAGGACCCATGAAGACTTATTCTGCACTAACAATACAGTACTGTTGATCAATTTCTATGGGCTATTGTGAACTTGAATCACTGTGTACTGAATCGTGACTCATGAATCGAGTTTTGACTGAAATGAGTTGCACGGCTCGACTCGAAGGTTTAAGCAAGAGCACCGAATTTGACAAGTTCCGAGGTGGTCGAGAACTGAGGTACCACTGTATTTATCAGGATATGTTATTTACACTTTGTCCATGGTTATAATGCATAAATACATCTACAAACTTACAATATTTATTTGATGAAGTGTAATGGGACAAAAAGGATTTTTGACTTTCTATAGCCACTGTAGATGATACAAACCATGTTCGTACTGTTAACAGATGAAGAAATATGCTTCATAGTAATTTCCCGAATTTCCCTCTGGGATTAATAAAGTGATCTATCTATCTAATACAGGAACATTTACAGCACTTTGCAAATGCAAATCCAGACAAAGAACAATTCCAGCAATTTAGAATCATGCCTTACACCACAACCACAACCCAGCTCTGTGATGGGATGGTGCCATCCAGGGATGCTTACCCCTGTGACTCGTGTTATCTGTGGATAGGCACCGAAGACCCCACAGTCCTGGGGAACATCAATACCCATTGTGGTTCTCAGCTGGCCCAAAGGCAACCTGTTAATTTATGTAAAAGGCTTTGAACCCCTCTGCGACCCTGACCAGCACTACAAGGGTTAAAAACAAAACCCTATCTACCCTTTATATGCAAGTCTAAAACGTATTATATCCAGGAATCGTCCTACCAAATACCTTGACCAAAGCTATAGCTCTATAAAACCAGTAAATGATTCAGGTTTTCCATGTCAGCACTAGCACTCAGTGATGCATCTATTTTCAGAATTTATTAGACATAACTGCATGATTATTATTTTAATCCAACAAATGTCTCAAATCAGTTGGAGACAAAACAGCAAACTGGAGCTTTGAAAAAAAAAATCATTCTTTTATTAAAAATGGTATTGCTAAGTTACACGTTCAATCCATAAAAGAAAGGTGCCATATTTAAGAGCCAAGGCAGAGATGAAATATCACCAGGATGATCAGATTGTGTTGCATATAAACCGTTTGACAACCGACAATACATGACACGTGAACGATTTTTTTTTTCTTTGTTTTTAATTAAGATATAAACTGTAAATGCATTTAATTAAAAATAAAACTGATTGCATATGCATTCACCCACAACAGCCCCAGAAAAACAATTATCCCCGATCATAAAATATAAAAAAGGGAAAAAAGAAGAGAGGAAACAAATAATTAAAATTAACAAATATTCTCTGGTATATATAGTTAAATGTGCTTTTATCTTGTCTTTACCTAAATAGCAAGCTAGAATCACAATCCGAGCCTCATTTGAACCTGTGATAGACGCCGCTGTGTCAATTTAAGAGATTCTTTAAAATCTTTCCATTGTAATCAAAAAGTCCACATGTTCATGACAACCATGGACCAGAGCCACATCCTCTCTGGTGGACATGTTCTGCTTTAAAAGCCATAGTTTTGCTTAACTGGTCAGATAATGCTCACATTGGGGGTGAGTTTTTGGAAGTAAAATTCTTTAGGAAACCTTCCAAAGGAGATCTGGGCTTAAAGACGAAAAAAAAAAAAGAAAAGAAAAAAAAAAAAAAAGGACTCCTAGAGCTAGAGTATCCACTTAGCAAATATCTACATCAGACGCACTGTGCATATCAAATACGCAGTCTAGGGAACGAGCTCCATGCTCACCACAAACAATGCCAATGCATCCTCAATTTCCATCACTCACTCAACAAACAGGCACTGGAGGCCAAACACTAACTCCTAAACCTACCCTGAAACCCACACTCTCTCTCTTTCTCTCCCTCTCTCACACACACACACACACACACACACACTCACACACTCACACACTCACACACTCACACACTCACACACTCACACACTCACACACTCTCGGAAGCCCGGTGGGCTGATCAGAGCACGAGGCACTCTGAGTAAGCATGGTGGATGTGTTATACGCCATCATATTTACAATCGCTCTATGCTTAGAAACTGAGGACTGGACCATAGGATCCAGGATCAGAGTGGCACTGCTGATCTGGGATCAGAAAATCTGTTCTTATTCATACTACTTTGCAGGGGGATTAGCACCATTCCAGACATCAATCCAACGCTGAGGTGCATTGTAAATATGGGACAGGCCCTATTGACCCTGCTTACATACGAAATCTGATTATCTGGAATCAACAGGTCGGAACTCGAACTCTTTCCGAGCTACTCAAAGGCAAGTCTTTGCAAGTTCATATGTACGGATACTTAACACAGGCGACAAAACACAGGAGCACAAGCTTCTCTTTCTCTAGACAAACATCAGCCCTCACTTTCTCCTCCATCTGGATATATCTAGCTTAAATCACCAGCCTCCTCCGAGCCAACACGGCATTACGACACACGAGTAGTACAATTGGAGAAAGGGAAAGTGGTGTCTGTTCAGAATGGTGAATTAGATGAATTCATTACATTACAAAATGGCCCCGTTCCCTTCCCGTGGTCAGATACCATATATACATAATCGTTTAACTGTAACTCACGAGACAGTGGCGTGATTTGGCATAAAGTTTAACATCCACAGCAAAGCAAAATGAAGCATGGTAAAATGGAAATCTAACGTAAGGGTAGACCAATATTGCAGCTACATAAAGTCCAACAGAAAAATGTGAGCACTGGAAAAGGTTGCGAGTGTCAGGAGTTAAATTATATACCAAGGTCATTAGTGTCTAAATATATTACTAATGGCAATACGATGACCTCAGACGTAGTGGTAGGAAGAATACTTACTGTCTAGTATCAGGTTCAATAGTCGTCAGTAAATGAGATTAGAACATCAATGTAGTGGACTCGCATCAAGTCATAATGTAGATGATCTCAAAAGGGACAAGGTTGTACAAGACGTAAAAAAAGATAAAGCAATGGAAACTCCAGTTCCTTAGTGTTTCAGTCTCTTGTTTCTTAGTGTAAAACAAAAAAAGAAAAGTGGCATGGGCCGAGAGTATCAGGTAAAGAAAAACAGTCTTCATAAGTAGTGTAGTGGTGGTCAGTCATTTGGATCTCAGAGGGGGACAGAGAGAAATAAAATGAATTATGATGGAGAAAGACTCTTTGCATCATTGATTAGTGGCTGTGGTCCCTTCATGACGAGCTTCAGCAGGGACAGTAGGCAGGTAGAGGGCGCTCACCACGAGTAATGCACACTATCAGTTTTTCTGTGGACAGAAAATACAGAACATCAGATTATTACATGAATACAAATGCATTTTCTCTATTTTAACCATTTACAAATGAATTAAGATTGTCAACTCGTCCTGATATCTGGTCATTTAAAATGTTTGGTGGAAAAAAAGCAACCAAAAATACAAAATATGGAAGCTTTTATGAAGGTTCTAGTTTGTGTTTCTAATTGTGTTTTTAATTAACCTCACATAAGCAACGGCTAGTCACGACAGGAGCAAGGTTACAGCGACACTACTCTCACACAGGCACTGCAGGCCTATTTAGAGTGACCAGTTAACTTGATGCAGGTCTTTGAAATGTGGGAGGAAACCGGAGTACCTCAAGTCAATGGGGAGCACTCAAACCTGGCTCTCCAAGGTGATGTGCTAGATGACTTGCTGCAGCACCGCCTACCAGAGCTTCCAAACATAACAATTTACTTAATAAGAGGGCTGTGCTTGTATATGTAGACTTTTATATTTATGAGACGTTCTACATCGATTTTAAATGGGGTGTAAACAACAATATCTGCTCCTGTTGATGTCACAGTAGTTTTTGTCCGTCTCCGCATCCTGTATGACACTTGCATGTTCAACTCCAGGGTTCCAATTTTCTTGCCTTTCCTTTTTAAACTTCATCACCACATGAGGGCAAAACAAATTAACCTGTAGCGACTGTCCTATGCAAATTTAATGACGAAGATTATATATTCTTTACACTCTAGTTTATACATACTACATTAACACCAAATAAAAACCCTCGATCTACTATGAAGCCAGCTGTTTTGAAGGAACTTGAATGTCGTGTGACCACCAAGAGTTAAGAACATTCACAGCATTATGTTAATAACTTAATTTTAGTTGGACATTAATAGCTAATGCATATACATTTAGTAGTGCTGGGCGATACGACCTCAAATCAATATTACAATTAATTAATTATTTTCTTGTTTTGTTGTTGTTTCTCTGCCGTCATGGTTCACTGACAACTATAAAAGTAGGATTTTTGTTCTACTGAAAAACTGCATATCGCTGTCATTTTAAAACAACTGAAGGAAACACATTAATTCTTTATGGTTGTTTACTGAATATTTCAACCAGCTGAAATCATTCTTCATTCCAACCGAAATCTATCTGATGTAGCAGGATTTGTCCTTAGTTCTTTCTTTCCATCTTCTTGAATCCCTCTCGTATTGTGTAGTATTTCAGAGAATAAAAAAGTACATGGCATTGGGCAACATTACATCGGTTAATGGTTATGAATGTCAAGTTCAATTGGTTTTCGATTAATTGCCCAGCCCTATCATTTAGCAGATTTAGCCCTTATCCAGAGTGACTTGCAACAGGTACAATCTTGCAATCTAAGCAGCTGTGGGTTAAGTGCCATGCAACGAAGACCCAACACTGGCAACCTGGCAGAGGTGAGATTTGACCTCATGTCAATTCAAATTAATCTAAAGACAGCCCTTATGCAATGGACCCAATATGGCTGCACTGGAAAATAAGCAGTGTATTAAATCTGTCGCAAACTGTAACAAACAGCGCCGTCTGTCAGACTGAGTGGCTGGACTGCATTAAACAAATTCCGAATGAGAGCAGCAAAGAGAATTCTGTTTGATTTATATGGTTTAGTTTAACAAACTCGAGGTTAAACTCAACTATTTCTAGGGGTGTAACGATACATCGTGACTTGACGCATCACGAGGCAAAAATATCACACATAAATATCCCGTTCTCACTGAGACTCATAATAATATTCTTTTTGTTTCAATTTAAATACAGTTCAGAAAAAAAAGGAATGTCTTAGCAAATGTAAAATCGTTAATCTTACAAAATCCTATTGTGAACCGAATTGTGAGCGGAGTGGATCGTTCCACCCTTAGCCTTTCCTATTACTTTCCAATGAAACCTGTTTGACTGGCGTAGTACAGTTCTTACACAAGAGAGTGTAAAATATTCAACTACTTATACATTTCCAGCAGTATTGCACGTCTTAATCTTATTTAATTTAAAGGTCTTAGTCAATGTAAAAATCATCTAATATTTGATTATTATTGTATTTGTATAGTTTCAAAGCCAAAATCTTCATTCATGCATAAGTACTATGCAAAGAACTTTGACCAAGTCTTTGTAGTTTGTGTGAATTAATATTTAAATATGTTCAGTAAAATATGCAAGTGAATTACCTTTAACAATAAATACTCAGTGACATGAAATGGACATTGAAATCTTAGAATTAAACAAAATGACTCTAGTGACAATGCATACGAAGGATATTTTTGTGCATGTGCCATCATATGCACAAACCCATTCAGCATGTGCAGGTTCACAATCACTGGGGAAGGGCAGTTACCACACACATTTCATGTGGCCAAAACAGACACATGAACATGGATGTACAAAAACTAGACTGAAATAGAAACCAAACCACACAGCTATCATCGCTAAACTAAACAGGGGCTGAGGGTAAGACCTCAACACAAATATACTGAGAGTCCATGCAGTGAAGGAAGGAGGCAGTGAACACACATACCATGCTCGCTCATGCACTTAGTGGGGTGAGGGGGTAGTGGCCTAACCGTCGTAAGAGTCCAGCAAGGGCATGGAGCCCCGCCTTTCCCCATACATCCCTCTCTGAGTTAGCACAACGGGAAGAGATGACGTGTTCATAAAGGTGTAAAGGGGTCATCAGAAACAGGAGACAGGCGAGAAAGGAAAAAGGAAAGGGCAAAAACAAGTGTTAGAGTAAGACCGTGCAACTTTCCCTGTAATTAGTAAAGAGGTAGAGGTGAGTAACAGCGTTTATTAGTGAGACACGTTGTGCAAGTCTGTCCCAGCATACCTCTCGGGTCATTTTTCCACCACACAACCAAGCACAAGCCCAACGAAAGCTCACAGAAGTTCAGACCTCGGTGCAAAGTACTTTGTAAAAATCAGATGCTTAGCTTGCACTGCGAAGAAACCTAATTGATTTGTCGGGTTGGATTGCAGCCACTTGCAGAGGCATATTCAGGCTGGTTGCCATGATGACTCTGGTGCATCTGCACCGAGTACAGGGGCACGTAGCGGAATAAACAAGAGCATTCCAAAAAGGGCCAAGGTTTACATGAGGGCAACGTCTAGTTCGAGTTCTAAACTTATTATTTCCACCTTTACTTTCTTCATACTTGGTTTTAAATGTTTTATTTCGGCCAAAAACCTTGCAAATGCATTAATCCATTACAGGGCCCATTTCTCAATGAATGGCTTTATTTCTGGAAGTTTTGTTCATTCCAATTGTTGCTGTAAATCTCACATGTATAAGCGTCAAGACATAAAAGCCACATTCCATGTTGTCTTTGACTTTCAGGCTACTTTCACACAGCAGGAAAAGGGGAACAGATCCAATTTTGCTCACCAAATCCGATTTTTTCAGGCTGTTCACACCATCTTTTAAACGTGACCTATATCCAACATAGGTCTGAACAGTTCTCACTCCTAAAAGAGCAATGCTTCATGTGACTGCTCGCCCAGAGGCAAACAATCAAAATGGAGTCAAGAGTAACAGGCACTTCTTTAATGGTAAAAAGGGCACGTTACTCAGCCAATCCTTTGAGTCACGCTCATGGTTGCTTGAAGCTTCACTCTTAAGCTTTATACTTTCCTATGATAGTGCAGGCACGTCCTTCCTGTGGCTGCATCGGCCATTTCTTTAGAAATTTCCTCAAACGCGGAGCAGCTGCATTGTGTGCCTTTCGACTTTGTTTTTGTTTGTTTAGCTGTGAGGCAAACATGCTAAACGCTGCTCCACCGTGCCGTCCATCTTCCAACTTTATTTGCACAGACACCCCACGCCACTGTTACCTCACTATCGTGACTGAAAAGCTCCCTCGCTGCCGTCATCAATTACCCCTTTCTCAGTGTGCAGTTATGACGAACGTTGAGTTGGAACGATGTAAAAGTCCCATGAATTCAGATCTGAATGTTTGGTTGCACTGCTGCACATCGGATACATCAGATTCCAAAACCACACATGAAAGTGGCCCAGACAAGAACTGAAAACGCCAGATTCAATGTTTTTTGCCATTCACACTGTCCCAAAGATAATACACCTGTGTCATGTCAAAAAAGCTCAGATTTCGGCCACTTTTACCTGAGCCTTGACAAAATCTAGTCCAAATTTGTTTGTCATTAACTACTTGTGTGGCCCCGTTTCCAATGTGTTCCCCTCATATGTGAAACAGACCAGCTTCTTTCATGGACGTGTGGACGTGACCCAACACGCTTAATCAGACCATTTCAATTCCAATCTGCCCTTCCATGTGTGATACTGCAATCCATATCCGACATGTGGAAATGCGACATCAGTCTGAACAGTCCAAATTCAAGCCCTGCAGGATGTCACTATCTCCTTTGGATAGCTTGATGTAGTCCAGTAACAGTGTGCAAAACTTGTGGGAAACAAACTAGGACCCCAATTAGGTCGGCCACCTCAAATGAATGTCCTGCTTGGCAAATCTTGTTGTTGAAAGTTACATGGAGAGTCACAGTTTGCCTTTGACATCCTAAGCTTTTGATTAATTCCGTGTCTGTAAACAGGCCACGTCGCAGCACCATCACGGCTGCCTCTCGCCTTGCATCCAGACAGCTCCCTCCACAGAAGAAACTACCATGACTCCACAGAAATCTTGGCCCTCTCACCTGTGTGTCCTCATTATTCACCAGCGTACGCGTCATTTTGTTTACTTCTTGTTGTTTTTGTTGGGTGTGTCAG
>JAJAGP010004738.1:0-44119 GCA_025084515.1 Ancistrus triradiatus
CTCCTGGGAAGGGTAACAATGGTCTTGAATTTCCTCCATTTGTACACAATCTGTCTGACTGTGGATTGGTGGAGTCCAAACTCATTAGAGATGGTTTTGTAACCTTTTCCAGCCTGATGAGCATCAACAACTCTTTTTCTGAGGTCCTCAGAAATCTCCATTGTTTGTGCCATGATACACTTCCACAAACATGTGTTGTGAAGAGCAGACTTTGATAGATCCCTGTTCTTTAAATAAAACAGGGTGCCCACTCACACCTGATTGTCATCCCATTGATTGAAAACACCTAACTCTAAATTCACTTTCAAATCAACTGCTAATCCTAGAGGTTCACATACTTTTGCCACTCACTAATATGTAATATTGGATCATTTTCCTTAACAAATAAATGACCGAGTATAATATTTTTCTCTCATTTGTTTAACTGGGTTCTCTTTATCTACTTTTAGGACTTGTGTGAAAATCTGATGATGTTTTAGGTCATATTTATGCAAAAATATAGAAAATTCTAAAGGGTTCACAAACTTTCAGGCACTGCTGTACACTATTTTTGCATGAATCACTTCATCATAAAAGTTGAATAGTTTTAGTGAATAAGTCTGATGAGGACAATTATGTCATTATGCACTATATTTGGGATTTTATTACTTTTGGATAAGTATCGCAGTCACATGGCAGGAAAAGACATTTTCATTACAACTCCAGGTTATGTTGCTTATATTGTCTCACTAAAGGTCACATGCATGAGACAACTTTAGCTGAGAGCAAAAAAAGAGGAACCCAAACAAGTGCGAGTTGACCACAAGTACTGTAAAACCATAGAGTGATAGGATGCAGAGACATTTTGCCTGCAGACTTGGATGAATATCTCCAGACCACATTAGCTTCCATAAAATTTGGAGGTCTTACAAGGAAAGACCTTGTATAGAAATTACTGAGCAAGTGGAGGATATTTTGATCATGAGTAGCACAATGTATAGATAAAGATTGTGGATACCCTTTCTTATTAGAGCTGTCCTATTTCAGCAACACTCACTTGTAACACAGTCATAATATAAAGCCTATATTTTTGGATTCTCCAAAGACAAACAGTGGCAGTAGAATAGGTTGTACTAAATACCCCAGTGACTCTCGGTGTGACACATTTACAGGTCTCTGCTTCCAGCAAGTCAGTTTGTCAGCTTTCTGCCCTGCTATCATTAAACAAAGTCCATAGAAAACTGGTTTGCCAACTTTGATTGAGAACTTGGCTGGCTTGATCTCAACTCTATCACCTTAAAATGCTGGAATTCCAAAAGTGAGTCAGGGCTTATTGTCTAACATCAGAAGCTGATCTCGTGGTCATGTTCCAAAATCTAGTGGAAAGCTAGATCAAGTGGAAGAACAAAGGCTTTTATAGGAGTAAAGGTGGGGGGCAAACTTCATATAATTTTCAGGTGTCCACAGACGTTTGTCTATGTAATGTCTATAAACTGGTGACTCGGGTTTTTGGAAAAAGTTTAAATCAGTTGTACTGGTGCTGCACAGCTTCAAGTCATTCAAGTGTGATGGCTCCTTGTAATTACTGTTTGTGTGAAATTTGACATGTTCCTCTAATGCCCACCTTTAATTTTCTTCAGCACTACTTAAAATTATCTGTAGGTGTAAGTGTGAATTGTGAGTAAGTAGGTGATGTCATGTAATGGACTGGTGCCCTGCCTAAGTATATTGTTCCCATGCACCAAATGTTTTCAGTGTGGGCTCCACCACCATCCTAATCAGGCTAAAGGAGTTAATGATGACGAATTTGTAAAAATGCATGATTGTACTGTGCTTAACTTTGACAACTACAGAATAGTTGAGAAACTTTGGTATAATGTGAAACTACTGCCAATAACCTGACATCTACGACAGTCTGAAGGTGTGGAACAGTGAAGCTTATCTAGCACAAAACAGACGGCTGTCGACAGTGGTTGAGCATCACTGATAACTCTCAGGAATAATTTGCATTTGAAAATAGCTTTATAGGAGAATTCAAGGCTAATTTCCATAACAAGACATCCTTCTTCCAATGAGTTTGAGCAGAAGCAGTTTTTAACATTGGCTGCACATGCACACACAAACACACACATGCACAAACATAGCTATGACTGCATCTCTAACAATTCAGATAAAACAGTCACACTTAGATCCAATAGTACCACTTTATTGTCTTAACTCTTGAAGGATAGTATACAAAGTGCAATGCAGTGTATGATCAAGCGCTGAAATACCAACATCTGGTTAAGAAGGATTTTGCAGCTTGACTACTCAGTGCTGTTATATAGAAGACGACCAAATCTACAGTGGTGCTTGAAAGTTTGTGAATCCTTTAGAATTTTTTATATTTATACAAAAATATGACCTAAAACAACATCATTTTCACACAAGTCCTAAAAGTAGATAAAGAGAACCCAGTTAAACAAATGAGGCAAAAATATTATACTTGGTCATTTATTTATTGAGGAAAGTGATCCAATATTACATATTAGTGAGTGGCAAATGTATGAGAACCTCTCTAGGATTACAGTTAATGGGAAGGTGAAATCAGAGTCAGGTGTGTTCAATCAATGGGATACAATCAAGGTGTTAGTGGGCACCATGTTTTTAATTTTAAATTTAGATTATAACACGAATCTATCGAAGTTTGCTCTTTGTGAAGTGTATGCATGGCAGGAACAAGGAATTTCTGAATACCTCAAAAAAATTTATTGATGCTCATCAGTCTGGAAAAGGTTAAAACGCCTCTCTAAAGATTTGGACTCCACCAATCCACAGTCATACAGATTGTGGGTACAAATAGAAGGAAATTCAAGAACCATTGGTTTACTCTCCCCAGGTGTGGACGACCAACAAGATCCCCTCCAAGAGCAAGGCCGTGTAATATTTTGCAGAGTCACAAATAGAACAACAATCAGAAGAACACTGAACAACAATGTTTTTCCATGCCGGGTTGCAAGGAAAAAGCCACTGCTCTCCAAAAGTAACAATTGCTGCTCGTCTTCAGTTTGCTAAGATTCACTTGGACAAGCTAGAATGCTATTGGAAGAAAGTTTGTGGACGGGTGAGACAAAGAACTTTTGGGTTTAAAAGAAAGCGTTATGTTTTGGAAAAGGAAAACACTTCTTCCAAGCATAAAACCTATCCCTCTGTGAAACTTGTGGTGGGTAGTAGGCATGGTTGGGCCCGTTTTGCTGCATCTGGGCCAGGACAGCTTGCCAATCATTGATTGAACAATGGAATTCTGATTATCCAGAGAATAAAGGACTATGTCCCCAGGACATCCTGTCCCATGAACTGAATCTCAGAGAAGGTGGGTCATGCCCCCTAAGCACACAAGTTGTTTCTAACCAAGAATGGTTAAGGAACAAATAAAGTTCATGTTTTTTGAATTGGCCAAGTCAAAGTCCTGACCTTAAGGCCAATCAAATTAGTGGAGGACCTGAAGCGAGGCCGTTAATGTGAGCAAACCCACCAACATCCCCATAGTTGAAGCTGTTCTGCTGTAAGAGGACTGGGCTAAAATTCCTGCAAAAAAAAAAGGCCGGTGTGGTGCAGGACGATCAACAGCTACGCAACGTTTGCTGCCGTTATTGCTGCAAGGGGTCACACAGATACTGAAAGCAAGTTTTCAACATACCTTTTGTCACTCACTAATATGTAAATATTGAATAATTTTGCTCAACAAATAAATGACCAGTGTAATTTTTTGGGTCAATGTGTTTAATAAATCTTGGGTTTCTTCTGACTGCTTTAGGATTTTGTGTGAAAATCTGATGATGTTTTTAGGTCATATTTCTGCAGAAATTATAAAAATTCAAAGGTTCCAACTTTCAAGGCACCATCTGTATCATATGTTCTTCTTGATGAAGGATATCATATTATGTAAAAATATAATCTCCACTTTAAGACATGGCGACCATAGCCAGTTCGAGACCAAGCGACATGGGAAGGAATGATTGACAGGTGCAGTATAAAAGACGGATGGATGTTCACTGGAATAAAAAATGCCCAGGCTCGATGCTAAACCGGTCGCATAGACTTAATGAACAACTGAACATGACATCCTCTAGGCCAAGCCCCGTGTCTAGTAAGGAAAACAAAATGCTGTTTCAATCGTCCGTCCAGGTTTATGCAGGGCCTGCTGAGCGAGGCTGATGGTGTGTATCTGGGACATGAACAAAGCTTGTGAGTAAAGTCTTACATGGAACATCAGATTTATACATCGTTTTTCAATCAATGTAATACTTTTGCTTTTATGTTGAGTCTGGGTTTATTGATCACATCCATTTACGTTTAACTGGCCATTTGATCATTTTCTTCCATGTCAGCTGACTGTTGCAGCAGCCAGTAAAATACTGACTAATAGGGAATTAGTCAATGATCATAGTAACTTAATGTAACAGTACTCTGTAATCTATTATGCAGTGTTTTAACTTAACCGCAAAAATGCTTTTCTGTTATCCATTTCATCCTTTATATCAAGAACGTTTAGGGTGTAAAGATGTTAACCGACTGTATTCCTCTTCTGTTCAATTTGCACAATTTGTCAGCCCCCTTTTTAAAGCAGTTCATAAACAGAAGTAACGCTCAGTGTCCACCACTCACCAGATTTATTTATTTGCTTGATGGACCCTCAGCCCAGAATGGACCCGACATTGTGACCCTTAGAACTGTGTAAATGTAAAGTGACACAACAGCATTTAGTTATTGTGTAGAAGTGCTAGGTAAACACTGCACACTATATCAGGTCACTTACAGAGCACATACAGTGGTGCAAAAAGTATTTAAGTCAGCCACGGAATTGTGCAAGTTCTCACTACTTAGAAAGATGAGAGAGGTCTGTAATTTTTCATTCATCATATGTCCACTTCAATTATTGAGAGCAAAGAATGAGAAAAAAATCAAGAAATCACATTGTAGGATTTTTTTAAAGAATTTAATTTAAAGATGGTGGAAAATAAGTAATTTGTCAATAAATCTGGTTCAAACTAAGACTTTGTAAATAACTTTGTTGGCAATGACAAAGGTCAAAAAGCGTTTCCTGTAAGTTCTTCACCAGGTTTGCACAAACTGTAGCTAGTAATTTTGGCCCCATTCCTCCATGCAATCTCTTCTAGAGCGTGATGTTTTGGAGGCTGTCACTGGGCAAGATGGACTTTCAACTCCCTCCACAAATTTTTTATGGGGTTTATGTCTGGAGACTGGCTAGGCTACTCCAGACCTTGAAATCTTTTTACGGAGCCAAGTAAGCCCTTACGGCAGCCCCTTTGTTGAGGGATATTATCAATGGGCTTGTTGTCTTCCATTTTTTCTCCTTACAATTCCCCACAGTTGATTTATTCCACACCAACCTTCTTGCCTAAAGTGTATATTCACTCTTTCCCAGCTGATGAGTCTTACAAGTTTCTTCCTGGTTCCTCGACAGCTCTTTGGTCTTGGCAATGGTTGAGTTTGAGTCCTGAATGTTTGGGGGCCGTGGACAGGTTCCTGTTTATACATATAACGAGTCAAACATGTCGCACTAATGACGGTAACGAGTGGAAGGACAGAAAAGCTTCTTAAAAAGAAGATACAGGTCTGTGAGAGCCAGAAATCTTGCTTGTTTGTTGGGTGACCAATACTTATTTCACCATGCTTTAATTAATTCTTTTAAACAATCCCACAGTGTTATTGCCTGGATTTTTTTTTCCTCATTTTGTCTCGCCATAGTTGAAGTGTCCTATGAGAAAATTACATGACCCCTCGCATGTTTCTAAGTAGGAAACTTGCACATCAGTGGCTACTAAATACTTTATTGCCCCACTGTACCATGTTGTTGTACAGTGTGTAGTCACTTTTGAGGTAAGAGCCAGCTACTGGACACAATGGTCCCTGAGGACCAGGTTTAATGCAGGCTGGGATTAATGGTTACCTTCTGCCGTACAATGGAGTAAGCGTCCACCAATTTTTACCCTGCAATGTTGTCCCAGTGGGAATTCTGGCATAGGCTCTGGACCCCTCCAACCAACTTTTGTTTACCCCGAACAGGAGAAGCAGGTAGAAATGTATGACTTGGTATATGGGCAGTACTATAACTACAAGTACTATTTTACGGTGAGGTGGACCTGATAAAGTGGGCCATTGAGCACAATGTTCCTATTCCCATGTATTTAAAAACATAATTCGTCACGGGTTTCCATCACGTTCCAGTACACTTAGCTTCACTGAAATAAACTTAATTGGGAATATATGTCATGAATCTACACAAATAGTCCCCCCAAATATTGAAGATGTAGAAACTCAATATAGTTTGGAATTATTTGAAATACATAAAATACATTACATGTTTGCCATTGCATACATGTTTCACCCTCCCATTGTTGTAATAGTTCTGGCTGGTGAAACAAATCGCCATCTCTAATTGACTAACTTAGGACCTATATGTAATGTCATGTATTCCAACAGAGGCACGTATATGAAAAGTAGGTACTGTTTGTAAAGAAATATCCCAACATTCCATTACTTTTCATAAAGAAACGAGGTACTCTGGTGTGATTGGACAGAAATACATTTTTTTGGGTCCCACATTGTAGAGTGATGTCATCCAAACGCTGCTTATCACACTGAGAACACCTTTCTCGGCATTGAATCAATGGTGATGATAGCACCATCTGTGGGAATGGTTTTTCATCTGCAAATTGAAGACTAATGGATGGTGTCAAATTAGGCTTTTCAGTATGTGGCTTATTTGTCACATAAAAAAAAAAATAGGTGTTTACACATTCAGATTGTTTAAAAAATAGATGTCGTCCAAATTTTATACAACCCAGGGTAAGTGCATGTGTAAATTGCCAAGTAGTAACACTGCCCACTTATCAGCCCCTCCATAAACATGTACCTTGTAGCTATAGTTACTGCCTACATATAAAGCTACAATTTTCCTTTAAACCCTTCTTCTTCCTTTTCCGGGTAAGACTGAGGCTGGAGCACAACCCTAATTCACTGTCAGTGCAGTTATGTAGTAATAAGTCTTGTCCCTTACGGCATAACTTGTTTTGTATTTTTATAAATCTGATTAAACAAAAACCTGCCACAGACTACCTTATTTTTCACTGTTCATCACAACATTATCGGTCAAAGGTGACCCAAACCTGCGCAAATTCCTGAAACTGTTTCAATCACATAGTGCCCACTCATCTTTAACCACAGAGACTTTAACAAAACTGACTGAGTTTTCTTTTTACAAGGTGGGGAAAAAAGTATTTAGTCATCACTGATTGTGCAAAGTTCTTCTACTTATAAGATGAGAGAGGTCTGTAATTTTCATCACCGGTACGCTTCAACTATGAGATACAAATGAGAGGGAGGGAGTTGAAGTCCGTGTTTTGTAATTTAACACAATCACTGCTCTAGAGAAGATCTGCATGGAGGAATGGTCCAAAATACCGCTACAGTGTGTGCAAAACCTGGTGAAGACTTACAGGATAACCTCTGTCATTGCCAACAAAGGTCATGTACGAAGTAATTGGTTGACTTTTTGATATTGGACCAAATACTTTATTTCCACCATGATTTACAATTAAATTCTTTAAAAATCCTACAATGTGATTTCCTGGATTTTTTTTTCTCATTTTGTCTCTCATAGTTGAAGTGTACCTATGATGAAAATTACAGACCTCTCTCATCTTTCTAAGTAGGAGAACTTGCACAATCAGTGGCTGACTAAATACATTTTTGCCCCACTGTATGTTGTCTACTTAGGGACATAAAAAAACTGATGAGCGGAAGGTCTTTCATGAAGCATAGCAAAATAAAAAATCTCGTCATAGTTGGCCGGGATTTTCCAAGGTATGATCTTCATTCATTCATTCACTTTCTTATCCGCGTAAGCCTATTCAGGGTTGCGGGAAAGCCAGTACCAGCCAGAACAACTCTAGACTCCATTGTAGGGCACATACACTCACAAACTCGTACACACACTCACACAGGTATGATCTTATAAATGTTTAATATTGCCCATTAATGGGCTGGTTTTGTTGAAATTTGCAGCACTTGATTTATGTTAAAGAATGTTAAATATTGTACTTGTATTCATTACATGGCTTTTGTTTAACTCTAAAACATGAAAGGTGAAGTTGTCTCTATTGGAGTTAGCTATTTTTTTCAATAAAATTTAATTTTGTAAGCTACCTGTATTTTGTTTAGTTGTTTTTACTTAATCAAAACAACCCAACTCCAGATTGATTGATATTACAAGGAATGCAACATGAAAAAACGTTTCATTCATTCATCCATTGTCTTATTCTCTTTATCCTAGTCAGGGTCACGGGAAAGCCAGTGCCTAGCTGGTGACACAGGGCACAAGGCAGGAACAACCCTAGACAGGACACCAATCCATTGTAGGGCATATACAGTCACACACTTATGCACACACTAAGGGCACACACCAATTAACCTAACACTTATGTCTTCGCAATGTGGGAGGACATTGGAGTACCCATAGAAAACCCAAGCGGATACGAGGAGAACATGCAAACTCCACACAGCCTTAGCCTGGGGATCTCAGGGCTGTGCAGCTATGGTGCTAGCCACTGCACCACTGTGGTGCCCAAAAACATGAGTTATGAAATTCATAAAAACGGAGATATCTGTTTTTACAAATGAACTCTTGATGCTTCCTGTCTCTCATGTCTGTGCGAAAGATCACAAAACATCAACGTAAAGTAACATTTGCATCTATTGCGGTAGAGCTTGCAACCTTTAAAGGTCAGATTCCTTACATTAGCACTCCTGTCACTATGCATGTTGACTCTTAAACAAGAGCAAAGTAGCTAAAGTGACAGTTGATCAGTTCCAATGCAATAATGTAGAGCAGGCCCATCAGCCTAATGATCGAAGCAAATTAATTCATTGAAAATAAATTGCCATCACTGTTTAAATTATACTGTGACCTTTTGGAATGTGTCTGACAATAGGATTAACCTATTTGTCTATATGAACTAGAACTGGGGTCAATGCCCCAGAAGGGTTGTTAAAGAAGCCAGTTCAGTTAATCATTAACATTACTTTAGGGGTGTGTTAATTGTCAGAAAAACAACAACCATGCAATCCTGTCATTTGTTCAACATAGTTAAACGTACACTCTTTATAGTGAGTTAAGAGACACATGTAGCTCCATTCATTTGTCGGCACTTTCTTTCGTGGTTAGATTACTATAGGAAGCGCACATATCTTACAGTCAATTCCAGTTTCTACACCTACCTATCTGATGCCTGCCAGTCTTGTCTTGTTCCAATTTTTGGGCATTTCTAAATGAAAGAACATTACTCTTTGTAACACAAACAAACTTATATATATGGCAATTTTCCTGCAATTATAATATAGAACTATTAAAACGTATTGAGAACGTCATGTATTAGAGATTAATGAGTATCTCTTACACAAGTCTAGAAGTTACTTCTGCTCCACCATCTTGGCAACCCATTGCCCTCCATAAGCCAGCAATTATTTCTTACAAGTGAATCACGACAAATTCACTGTAGCTGTAATGCATTTTAATTGCATTTGTGCTATTTTAATGTCACACCGCTTGCTTTATGAGACAGAAAGACAGCAGATGTTTTGCAACACACTTCTTTTAACAGGCATTGGAAGACCCGTCTGGTCCTCTTCTTGCTCTTGCTGTATGGGGGTTAATTGTGAGAGCTGGTGCACCAATGGGTACAGCTGTTTGCCTCCAAGATGTGTTACTGAAGTCAGCTTGTTCACAGAGAGCTAGAGACAGTATCTGCTCTGGTAAGTTATCACTCTCACAGACTTTTCAAAGGTTTCATTTCTCTCCAGAGTGCTCAGAATGAAAGCACTGCTGGAGGATTCAGGGGGATCTCACTGCTTTTAAAAAGTTTGGTGCCTGGATTATTCATGCTCCAGCAAAAAAATGCATGTATATCCAATCACACTAATCTCAGCTGGTTCATATGAGTCAGATCCGTAGTCTAATAGCTGCTTTTTTGTTAATACAGCTGTGTATGAGACGTACATTGATGTGAGTTTAGTGAGCAGCGTGTTGGTGCTATTTTTAAATACCAAGGCTGTATCAAATGGAGGCGTTTGAGGGATTAAACAGAAGCTTTAATCAGATCTGAGCAGTGTACGCAGCACAGACAAGGACAAATTAATTAAAGGCTATCATTTGCATCTTCTGTTTTGTGGTGGGAGTGTATTAGTAAGCAGTACTTTGGTGTGAAAGAAAGCTGCCTCTTCTCTAATTGTGAAAACTATGAGGCAGGACAGACGACAGAAAGCTTTTTGGTACAATGCAGGCCTACCTCTGTGTAGAAAAGAGCTGACCTTATTTAACCCTGAATGCATAAGATAGCAGACTGCTTTCAGTGCACACCTGGAAAAGGGTTTGTGGGCACTAGAGTAGGCAGTGCCCACCTCTCTCTGTTGTCTCCATTCAAAATAGCATTAGGCATAAAAAGAAGATATTACAAATTATACATTGGTGTTTGAAAATTTGTGAAACTTTTAGAATTGTCTATATTTCTGCTTAAATATGACTTAAAACATCATCAGATTTTCACACAAGTCCTAAAAGTAGATAAAGAGAACCCAGTTAAACAAATGAGACAAAAATATTATACTTGGTCATTTGTATATTGAGGAAGATGTTCCAATATTACATATTAGTGAGTGGAAAAAGTAT
The DNA here is from genome assembly GCA_025084515.1 of Ancistrus triradiatus. Classification (NCBI taxonomy): domain Eukaryota; kingdom Metazoa; phylum Chordata; class Actinopteri; order Siluriformes; family Loricariidae; genus Ancistrus; species Ancistrus triradiatus. The sequence goes on from JAJAGP010004738.1 coordinate 10,709, forward strand.
GTTAACCTCTAGGATTATCAGGAAGGTGACATTAGAGTCAGGTGTTTTCAATCAATGGGATGACAATCAGGTGTGAGTGGGCACCCTGTTTTATTTAAAGAACAGGGATCTATCAAAGTCTCTTCTTAACAACACATGTTTGTGGAAGTATATCATGTCAAAAACAAAGGAGATTTCTGAGGACCTCAGAAAAAGAGTTGATGCTCATCAGGCTGGAAAAGGTTATAAAACCATCTCTAAAGTGTTTGGACTCCACCAATCCACAGTCAGACAAAATGTGTACAAATGGAGGAAATTCAAGACCATTGTTACCCTCCCCAGGAGTGGTTGACCAACAAAGATCACTCCAAGAGCAAAGCATGTAATAGTTGGCGAGGTCACAAAGGACCCCAGGGTAACTTCTAAACAACTGAAGGCCTCTCTCACATTGGCTAATGTAAGGAAAAAGCCACTAATCTCCAAAAAGAACATTGCCACAGCGTCAGTGTCACTGCAGTTCTGAGAATGATCTAACATCAAAAATAATACCTGATCTGTGGTGGTCCTGTGGGTGTCCTGACCTGGATATCAGAGGAAAGGTGACTCTGACGCAGTCATGAATCAGTCCTTATGATCTGACTAAAAGAATCTGGGTTTGAGGAAAGCTGTTGCCTGTTTTAGTGAGAATGTCTGAATGCACAAAGCTCTGACTTCAAACCCATTCCACACCTTTGAGATTAACTTGAATGGCAAAAGCAGTGACATGACATTATCATTTAACATCAGTGCCTGACCTCACTAATGCTCTTTTTTCTGCATGGAAGCAAATCCCCATGCAATAATTGAGGCTTTATAGCAGCACTGATTGGGTGTTGGACTCAATTTTAATGCCCAAATGTGGTAATCAGATGTCACAAACTTCTAAAGCCTCTAAAGGACCTAAAGGCTCTGGGAGAAAGTGAGGACGGTTTTATCTATCACTTTGACCTATCAGACACATTTGCTTCCAGAGTTCTCTTTGATTAAGCGGTAGTAGTTTACCCTGTGCCTAATTATGCATTAGTTTAGATTAGATAGATTAACTGTGGCATGCGGTGGCAAGATGTGACATGAGAAAAAAAATTCTCATTTCAAAGATACCATGGCAACAACTACAAACTTGTACATAAACTCTTTGAACTGGATGTGCATTTGATGAAAATAAGAAGACACAAGCAAAGGACGCCTTCAATTTGGACTTTCGTTTGGACTGCAGAATGATTGGAAAAGTATCTTGATTGATAATATGATGAGCTTTGGTATAAAATTATAGCATCTACAGTAAATCAGTGCAGCAGTGATATCGTATGCCAAAGTGACTGCATCTTGGATTTATATGAAAATGGTGCTTCTGTTGCAAGACAATATACACTCGTTTCAAGACAATGTAAATGTTTTCTTTTCTATCCATCTTCACTTTCTTGCTCTGTGCAAATGCCTTTGCCTCGTTATTTAGTTCCCATATCCCACTGATTACAGTTAACAGTTTACTACAATGTCCTGAATGGTCGTTCTTTCCAGTTTACTGGTTGAAATATAGCCGAAATTTCTTTCCGTCTCGAACACACTCTGGTATTCTAAAGCTTACTTATTTATGAGTGGATTAAATATTAACACAGACCCAAGTATTGGAGACATGATGACTGTATAATTCATTGCATTTCAGTTGTTAAGACACTGATCTGGGTAGAGCAGGATTGGAAGCTAGCACCTTGAAGATCACAGGGCATACAAAAACCAAGGGAGAGCAGAACAGTCCTCAAGAGATCAACAGTTGTAAATGTGTGAGTAATAACAAGGAACAACTCATATACTATATATACAAGGGTTTGAATTACCATCCACCCACACACCACAAGCAAGGCAACTTTGCCGTTGGCAGTAACTTTTAATCTTTGAACAACTTTGGCAGGGTAACCTGCTACTCTTATTTTATTCTTACCTCAGCATAGCTTTGTAAGGTGAAATTTGGATACATACAGTTCGTGTGAAGAGACTGGATAAAAAACTGAGAGAACAGAGAGAAATTTAAAGTATGCGAATAATAAGAATAAGGAAAAGCCTTCAAATACACTCACTGACAAACAAAAAAAAGCAAAAACTGGACATGCGGTTAGGTCGCAGGTAGATATGTAAATGATTACAGGTATGGTCTGATTAGACGCTGGGTCTTGCCACAAGAGGGTATAAAAGTGCTTCTCCCGCATGGCAATAAAAAGGCTCTCAGAGGCTACTTTTGGGTAGTGTACCTCTTGAGGAGAGATTGTTAACAACGAGACATGCCTCTTTGACACCTTTACCCACATCTGGGCCTGTAGATTTACATTTACATTTACAGCATTTAGCAGACGCCATTATCCAGAGTGACTTACAATTGATACAGTCTTACAGTCCAAGCAATTGTGGGTTAAGGGCCTTGCTCAGGGATCCAACAGTGGCAGCTTGGCAGAGGTGGGATTTAAACCCTGAACCTTTTGGTCCATAGTCCAGTATCCTAACCACTAGGCTACCTCAGTCCCACAGAACCTTCAGATAGTTTGCTGAAACTGGTGTCCCAGCTGATCCCATAAATGCTTGACTGGTGATAAATCTTGCGCAGACCAAGGAATTGTTGCAGTCTGGCAGAGACATTCTTGGTAAACATTTGCTTTGTGTGGGCAAGCATTACCCTGCTGAAAAATGTCAGTTGGAAGCCCTGCCATGAGAGCCAACAAAATGTCCTGCACATGTCACTGACTTGTTAGTGTTCCTTGTATCACTACTAGGAGTAACTCACTGTTGTATGCGATGGCTCCCGAGTTCATCACACCAGCAGTTGGGGCAGTGTGTTTCTGCACAACAAAAACAGGATTGAAATGCTCAACTCAAGGCCTCCATACTTGAATCCAACCGTCATCGGATCCAAACAGAACCTGGATTTGTTGCTAAAGACAATATGGTCCCAGTCCATCGCAGTCCAGGTTTCTCGTTCACAACACAACTTTAAACAAAGGTGACGGTGTTGGCTGTCAATGGCAGGACATGTAATGGGCACAGGGACAACAAATTTCCTTCTGCTAAGCACCTGGAAAGGGTCCGGGCAGAGACAGGGATGTGTAGTGAAGGTGCCACCTGTATCTGGCTGGTGAGCAAAGAAACTGTGGAAGATGCTCGTGCTTGTCGATGGATGAAATGGTCCTCTCTACTGGTGGTCTGTCTGGGCCATCCGTAGCCTGTTCACCATGTGCATGTGCCCTCATGGAACCACTGGTCCCAGCAACTTCTAACTGCTAGATCAGAACAGCCTAGATGGCAGTGAATTCATTGAAATGACCATCCTGTTTCTCTCAGTCCAATGATGCACCTCCTCTAGAAGTCTGTCAACTTGGCACAATGCCTTTTAGTGCGTTGTAGTGGCATATCTAGCAGTCAACAATCTCTCACCAACAGGTATACTACCCAAAGGTAGCCTCTGAAAGTCTTTTTATAGACAGCAGGGGAAGCACTTTTATGCTCTCTTATGACAAGTTCCAGTTGTCTAATCAGACCATACCTGTAATCATTTACATATCTTCCTGTGAGATAACTGCATGAAGAGTTTTGCAACAATCCAACATTTCTATCATTTTTTATTTTATTTTTTTTGTCAATTAAGTGTAAATAAAAACACGTACAAATATTTGACAGCATGGGTGCCACAGTGGTTAGCGCTGTCAGCTCACAGATACCCATGTCTGAATGTTTCTCAGGGTACTTCGGTTTCCTCGCACATTTCAAAGACAAGTGTTAGGTCAACTGGCTTCTATAAAGTGTCCCAGTGTAAATGTGACTGTGTGTAGTTGTGTGTGTGTGCATGTCCCCTGCTATGGACTGGCACCCTGTCCAGGGGAAGGTCTCACCTCACACCATGTGCTGTTGGTTAGTCCCTGGTTCACCACAACACTGAATTGCATTAAACAACTTTGGAAATTGTGTAAGTGCTAAGAATATGAATATTGACAAGCACATTTGTGGTTTACAAACAGTTTAACAGGATTACATATTGCACTCATCAATTATTAATGAACTGTTGCAGATTTTGTCCGATAACAAAGATTTGTGCAATTACTGGCTTAATTAATTCCTTTGCCATAAGAAATGAAAGTTTTATGTGTGCCAACAACCACAGCAGGTTCGGATCTCAAAGAGAGCAATGCAGAGGGTGCATCATAAATAATTTGGAATAAATTATGAATGGATCATAAAACCTGTGCAGAAACTCTTTGCTATAATGACAAAACAGAGTCATCTTTCTCACATAAAGTACATTCTAATGTCAACTTATTGTTTATATAACTATATAAAAGGCAGCTACAGGACATTCACCAAAAGAGGCTGATCTCATAGTGGGAATAAATGCACATTAGTATTTGTAGATGAGATAAAGTTTTACAAAACATGTGGGACTGTCATGTTTTGAACAAGGAGGGGAGACAGAGGCAGACTAGGATTGGGCGGTATGGATGTTTTTCATACCGTCATACCTTCTTCAGATAATAGCGCGGTATACAGTGGGGCAAAAAGTATTTAGTCAGTCACTGATTGTGCAAGTTCTCCTACTTAGAAAGATGAGAGAGGTCTGTAATTTTCATCATAGGTACACTTCAACTATAAGAGACAAAATGAGAAAAAAAAATCCAGGAAATCACACTGTAGGATTTTTAAAGAATTTAATTGTAAATTATGGTGGAAAATAAGTATTTGGTCAATAACAAAAGTTCAACTCCATACTTTGTAACATAACCTTTGTTGGCAATGACAGAGGTAAAACGTTTCCTGTAAGGCTTCACCAGGTTTGCACACACTGTAGCTGGTATTTTGGCCCATTCCTCCATGCAGATCTTGTCTAGAGCAGTGATGTTTTGGGGCTGTTGCTGGGCAACACGGACTTTCAACTCCCTCCACATATGTTTTATATGAGGTTTGGAGACTGGCTAAGCCACTCCAGAACCTTGGAATGCTTTTTACGGAGCCACTCCTTCAGACGTGGACATGTACTGGCTTAAGCAGGGGGCACGCCTGGAACTGCAGGATCTGAGTCCCTCTCGGCGTAGTGTGTTACTGATGGTAGCCTTTGTTACTTTGGTCCCAGCTCTCTGCAGGTCATTCATCAGGTCCCTCCGTGTAGTTCAGGGATTTTTGCTCTCCGTTCTCATGATCATTGTGACCCCACGGGATGAGATCTTGCATGGGGCCCCAGACCAAGAGAGATTTTCAATGGTCTTGTATGTCTTCCATTTTCTTACAACTTGCACAATCAGTGGGGGGTTTGATGGGGTTTGAGAGTCTACTGGAAGGGGGAAACTCACAGGTGATTAAAGAAGATGTGAAGGCATAGATGGGGCTATTATTCACAAAACATTTCTGAGATATTGAAAGCTATAAATTATATATAATTTATTAAGCTTACGTTAAGATGTGATGGTTAAGAGAGGAAACAAGTCATGGAATAGCTTACTTACAGTATTTAAAAATGGACTCATTTTCCATTTCAGTTACATTCGACTAGGATTCAGGTGAGACAATGTGCTAACAAGACTAGACAATGTACAAAAAACAGACAATAGCTGGTGAAAACAAAATCTAATACACAGCAGAGCTACTACAAAAACACAAGATAAAGAATCACAGGAACTGAGAACACACAAAGAAAAGGGAAAGAAAGAAACCAACAAAGCCACACACAGAAGCCAAGTGAAACAGGACATGTGGTGTGAAATGCTAGAGAGGGAGGTATACAGGACTGAGGGCTTAAATAGGTGGGGCACGGCAGCAGTCAAAAAGGGTCAGAGGAGAGTTATGCAGGATGATGCAGCTCATAAGCACACAATATCACGGCAGAGACATATAGTGGGGACCAAAAGCCTGAGACCATGCTTCTATTTTACATTTTCCTCAAATGTATTTAAAAATGTTTTCATTACAAATTATATAATCAGCAAAGCAAATTGAGTGAAAAATGTAATCTTAAAAAAATGTTGATATATTTCAGAATGTATTAGTATTAGGTATGTTCTCCAGTAGCATTGGTTATTTTTAATTTTTACACCTGTACATACACTACTGTGCAAATTTTTAGGCACTGAACAGCCTAAAACTTTTACAGTATTTGTGTTTATGTGAAGTGTGTCAGTGGGAAACAACATATTGTCAAAATAAATTTGACAAGCAGAAAAACTAAACCAAATCTATAATTGGTGTGACTGCCCGTGGCTTTTTTTGAGGAAAAGGCCACAATTCTTCTGTAGAATTTGGTTGTCTCGTTAGCTTTTGTCTCTTGATGTAATCTCAGACTGACTCAATGATGTTGACATCAGGAATCTGTGGGGGTCATACCATTTGCCGTAAGACTCCTTGTTCTCCTTTTTGCTGTGTGTTTGGGGTCACTGTCATGCTGGAAAATAAATTTGGGACCAATCAGACGCCTCCCTGATGCAGCCCCAAACCTGAATGGAACCTTCAGCATGCTTCACTGTTGAATGCAGTCACTGATCCATGTAGCACTCACCAACCCTTCAGCGGACAAACTTTTCCAGACTGGCTATACAAAGGTCCCAATATGTTCTTTCTACTTCTGAGCTGAGAGTGGTGCTTTGAAGAGAAGTAAGACAGGTACTTTGGGTCTTCTGCACTCAGTTTCCATGGGCAAGCACTGTTTTTTGTTCTCAACTTTGACAGTTTACTTGTGCTTATGCAAAAGAGCTTGGACAACACATTTGGAAATGCCTGTCTCCCATGGAATTTCAGCTTGGGAGAAACCTTACTCATGCAGGATAATCACACATCTGTACATAATGTAATTGATCAATGGCACCTACTTGTTAGTTGTTTGTTTAATCATGCAATGATTTGAGTTTTGATTTTAATCTGGATAGTTTTCTGTTATTTATGATGTTACTTCCTAAACAACACAGAAAAACACACAGTAGGATTTTGTTTTTTGCAAAAGAAATGTTTGCATATCTAACACATTAACAGTCATAACCCAATGGGTTTAGGTCCCATGACTATGCAGGAACGAGGGTTTCAAACATCCAAACAAGCATTTTCACTAGTGGTTTCAGATTTTTTCCACCACTGTATCTTCAGTATATTGGCACCATATGTTAAATATGTTAATATTTCACAGAAAATTGTCCTTTTTGACTTGCCACAATAATTACAGTGGTGGTGCATTGGTTAAGGTACTGGACTATTACCCAAATGATTGAGGGGTCAGGCCCTGTTGGGAGTTGAGCAAGGCTCTGACTTTTAAAAAGAGTATTGCTTTGACGAAAAAACAAACAAACAAAAAAACCTTTTGTTGTTTCTCCAATTTAAGTCACCAAGAAAACAATCCCATAAAAACAATAGTCTATTCGAAGACTTTACCTGCTTTAAACACAACTGATTCATCACATCAGTTAAATGTGTTTGAAGAAGAAAATGGCCAGTGTATTACCACCTCTTACTCACACTGAGCCAGGTTGCCTTGGTGTTAGCAGAGTTTATGGGTCCCTGACACATTATTTTACTTGTAACCATGGTCCCAAACAAGCTTTCCAACCCTTTATGGCATCTCTGAATGTTGCTGTTGTTGGTTACACTAAAGTGATGAATTTATAACTAAGTAAATCTGGCTATGTATGATATGTCACACTTTCTTCTACATGTCTTAAACCCAATTATTCGTGGTCAGGATTATGGGGGCTCTGATGCCTATCCCAGGACAACACATGGCATAAGCATAAGTGCACCCTGGATGGGACATCCAGTATAGCATAATTACAGGTTTCATTATCACTATCCAGAATTTAATTTAGCATCGGTTAGCTGTTATACAAACACAAGTTGAGCTGGCATTGTTTCTGCATTTCAGGTTACCACTATAGTAAGAAGACAATCCCATAAAACAAAAATAGCAGTTTTTAACATAAGGATCCAATGCCGTGTACAGTTTCAGGTTCTCTCTACTTGAACAGACTTACAGTAATCTAGCACACTAGCTAGTATGTAAGCAAGTGTCGTCTTTTTTGAGAGAATACCTGCGTACGTTTTTTAATAAAAAAATCACTCAAGCCGAGTTTAAGTTTTCAGTGGAGAAGCAAACAGCATTTTATTGCATTAACTCATGAGCAACAGCAATAGGACAAGTACACACTGTGAAAACAATGTGGAAATGGCAAAATGCTCAGTTTTACCGGCTCTTATATACTTTTCTAAGCTATGTCTACACATGCTACAATAGTTTTTCAACTTTTGGAAAACCTCCTACCATTTTCAAAGTCTCTCACGCTTCTATTATCTTTGACTCCAGGCCATTTTCCCCAGAAGTTGCCCAATTACACTGCCCAAAATTTTATTGTAGTGCCAGGCATTGGTCACTCTTTTTTTATATTATTATGTATGTTTATTTTATTTACTTTATGTACATAGTTAATACATTATGTGGTTACGCATGGACAGCCTTTATATGTATGGGCTTCTATGAGCCAGACTCATCATGTTTTACCACATGTTTATTTTGTTTTAAGTTTATTCTGTAAGGAACTAAGGTTCATGCAGCCACGTTTTTATCTCACCTACACACCTGTTTAAATGTGAAGTGACAATAAACATGATTGATTGACTAATATTTGGTCTCTTTAAATCTTTGGTGGTCTCTGTCTAGGTTACTGGACTTCATGGCATGTACAAGTACAAGGCCATTGTACAAGGCCCATGTACAAGGCCATCACACACACACACACACACACACACACACACACACACACACACACACACACACACACACACACACACACACACACACACACACACACACACACAAATACAAATTTAGTTTTGGTTATTCTCAAAGTCTTGCTGAGAATCATCCCATTCTCACCAAGACTTTTCTTGGTGATAACACCCAAATACATAACATTCACAAGCTCACAGTTTTACACTGTAATATACAAAAGCATGAATAAAGCAGAAAATGTAATACAATGCATAACATTTATAAAGATGTTAATAAAACATCAAAGTCAAGAAAACTTGAAACTGGACAGTGCAGAGTTTGATGCTGACGTTGGTTACGCTAAAAGTGGAATCCACACCTAAACAAGCTTGCCTCATCAGTATGTACAATACATACAGTATTAGATGCAATGTTTACCTATAAAGTGTGAGTATTGCAGAAGTGCACCTTTACCCCTACAACAGAAGTAGGAAAATAGTTCCGGCGCTATAAAGCCAGAAGAATCCTATCCTCAGTGTCATTTGCAGCAGTGCATGACTTCTTGTAATAACTCAGCAGACCCCAAGCTGATTGGACTTCCATGAGATTTGCTGATGTATCTTTGAGCAATTATGTAACTGGAATTAATTAGGCATGACGGTGTCTGAAGCAGTTATACAACCAAAATTAATATCAGCTGCTTAATGTGGAGCCTAGAATTGCACAGTAAATGCACAGATCTTTCACCTGGTTATAAAGCTTGGATGCTGATTCTCTTCAGATTACGAAATGACCTGCATCACAAACCAGTGATTAAGTTATATACATGTGGGCTGGAATACCTAAAGATTATACGTGCGGCTACACACATGCCATACAAGCATTATCTGCATTGGGAGTACATTTTGGTTTGACCTAGCACACATTATTTCTGGATTTTTTGGTCAAGCTTAATGCACAAGGTTCTTACATAACTGCAAAAAGCAAATACTAATTCACCACTTGTTGTTAATGAAAATTGTATTTCTCTATTCATCTATTTAATGTTCCTGTACATTATTAGTACATTATATATCTTAATAGCGCATACTGTTGAATTGTACACTCATACAGCACTTTATTGTTAACACTTTTACTAATACAGGGTCTCCCTGTTGTAGCCCACCTCCCTGAAGGATCAATGTGTCGTGCACCATGCTGAATGAAAACTACAGAGTGTTGAGCATGAAACTTCCAGGAGATCAGAAGTTGTAGAAATACCCAGTCCATCTGTCACCAAGAGTCTTGCCATGATTAAAATCACTGAGATCACATACTTTCTCCATTTCCAATGACCATATAAAATTATTTCTCAGTATTTTTATTAGAATACAACCAGAAAATACAGGAAACTTATGAATTATGAAAATGAATTATTACAAAAAATTACAAAATGAAAAATAAAATCAGAAAAATGGCTTCTATAGGCTACAGTCGCAAATCTTTATTTATTAATTTTTTTATCATATTGTTGACAGCTGGACCCAAAAATTTCAAACATATATATGGTCATTATACCATTGCTACACCAATGGATCTAATGATGGCCCAAGACTTTTGCACATTATCGTATTATTAATATCGACATTATCGTTATATGTCATTATTGTTAACATTCCCCTTTCCTAAACTCAGAATCCTTTCATGTTTAACAGAGATGTCAAACTTTAAATTCTATTTCATTTCAATAGTGTATTTATAGCAGAGCCCTGACACTAATACTGCCATCCTCCCAGTAACTGAACTGACAATCTGTAAGCTAACACGTCAAATGTGTGATGGTATTGTGCATGTCTGTTCACATGGCTGATGGCCAGTCAGAATCAGATTCAAGATTCAAGGGGTCTTTTTGTCACATGCACATTTGTAACTATAGGTACAAAGGTGGAAATTAAATTTCTGTGAATCCATGAGGTTAGTCACGAGGTCAAGATTGCCAGTTCCTGCAGCACAAAAACTTATGGTCTTCAGCCTTAGCCAGACAAACTGCTGATCCATATGGCCAAACAGTTCCAGTTCCAGCCAAACAACTGTGTCCCAAAACTTTGCAAGCCTATCCAAATTCCTTCTGGCATATTCCAGTCAACCCTTCTTGTGTTTCTTGGTCCAGAGAGGCATGCATCATGAAGTCCAACCATGAATTTCTTGGTTATTCAGTAATCCTCTTATGGATGACATCGACACATTTGTCCCAGCCTTCATACGGTCATCCTGTAAGTCTTTTGCAGTAACAGGGGGGTTTTCTTAATTGTCCGGATGAGATGATTAAGGCCTCTTGACAAAATGACGGGCTTTCTCCCTCAGCCAGGCATGTTTGCTGCTTTATCATATGTTCTGTACTGTATATAACGTCTGTACAATGCTCCCAGTGGTGTCTCTAGGAACGTTCAAGGTCTTGGATATATTCTTTATACCCATTGCCCCTTTGGTGGAACAACATTATCTGCTCTTTCAGCTTTTGTGGCAGCTCTTTAATCTTCACCATTGCTGCTACACGCCTTTAGCACATCCCTGGGTGGTGTTTATATAAACACATCACAGCTGAACAAAATTCAGTGTTGTTATTGAGTTCCCAAATGGTTAGTCATATTTAACCTAACTTCAGGTGAAACAGACTAGCAGTAGGGTTTAAGATCAGCAATATTATTTGGGGTTTGTATAATTGGGACGTGGCAATATTAACCACAAATCCTGCTACTCTGAAATACTACATCATTCATGTAGTATCATCATTCATCAAACATGGTGGTGGTAGTATCATGGTTTGGGCCTGTTTTGCTGCATCTGGACCAGGACGGCTTGCCATCATTGATGGAACAATGAATTCTGAATTATATCAGAGAATTCTAAAGGAAAATGTCAGGACATCTGCCCATGAACTGAATCTCAAGAGAGGGTGGGTCATGCAGCAAGACAACGACCCTAAGCACACAAGTCGTTCTACCAAAGAATGGTTAAAGAAGAATAAAGTGCTGTGTTTAATTCTGGGTGAGAGAAACATTCATTCATTCATTTTCTTATCTGCTTATGGCAGGAACAACTTTGGACAAGTTGCCAATCCATTGTAGGGTACATAAGCTAAGGGAACTTTAGAAACTTCAATTAACCTAACATGCATGTCTTTGGACTGTGGGAGGTAGCTCCACATGGGCTTGCACCCATGACCTTCTTGTTGTGAGACAACAGTGCTACCCAGCAAGCCACCGTTTGAGAGAAACAAGCATGTATATTTGCCTTTTCACTTTAGAGCTTTAACAAAACCAATTTGCAAGAATATTAGAAGGAGAGAGGCAGGACCAGGGAGCAACATCAAATAAGCAACTACACTTTAGAAACGAGCTCCAAAAACCTTCCACCAACAGCTACCAAAATTAACCACTAAGACAACAGCAAGGGCATATACACACGTGGACAAAATTGTTGGTACCCCTCAGTTAATGAAAGAAAAACCCACAATGGTAACAGAAATAACTTTAATCTGACAAAAGTAATAATAAATACAAAGTCTATGAAAATGAACAAATGAGAGCCAGACATTGCTTTTCAACCATGCTTTAACAGAATTGTTTAATAAAATAAACTCATGAAACAGGCCTGGACAGAAATGATGGTACCCCCTGAAAAATGTGACCAAAGGGACATGTTAAATCAAGGTGTGTTCACTAATTAGCATCACAGGTGTCTATAATATTGTAATCAGTCAGTGGGCCTATATATAGGGCTTCAGGTATTCACTGTGTTGTTTGGTGACAAGGTGTGTACCACACTCAACATGGACCGAGGAAGCAAAGGAGAGAGTTGTCTCAGGACAATTAGAAAGAAAAGTATAGACAAGCATGTTAAAGGTAAAGGTTATAAGACCATCTCAAGCAGCTTGATGTTCCTGTGACTACAGTTGCTTATATTATTCAGAAATTTAAGACCGATGGGACTGTAGCCAACCTTCCTGGACCTGGACGCAGGAGGAAAATTGATGACAAAACAAAGAGAAAGATGGATAATACGAATGGTAACAAAAGAGCCAAGAAAAACTTCTAAAGAGATTTAAAGGTGAACTTCAAGCTCAAGGAACATCAGTGTCAGATCGCACCATCCGTCGATGTTTGAGCCAAAGTGGACTTAATGGGAGACGACCAAGGAGGACACCATTGTTGAAAACAAAACATAAAAAAGTCAGACTGGAATTTGCCAAACTACATGTTGACAAGCCACAAAGCTTCTGGGAGAATGGTCCCATGGACAGATGAGACAAAAATGGAACTTTTTGGCAAGGCACATCAGCTCTATGTGTTCACGAACACTGTCCCCTACTGTGAAACATGGAGGAGGCTCTGTTATGTTCTGGGGCTGCTTTGCTGCATCTGGCACAGGGTGTCCTTGAATCTGTGCAGTGGTACGATGAAGTCTCAAGGCTATCAAGGAATTCTAGAGAGAAATGTTCTGCCCAGTGTCAGAAAGCTTGGTCTCAGTCGCAGGTCATGGGTCTTGCAAACAGGGTAATGACCTGGAACACTGGACTATTCTGAAGTGGCCTTCTATGAGCCCTGACCTAAATCCTATTGAGCATCTTTGAAAGGAGCTGAAACATGCCGTCTGGAAAAGGCACCCTTCAAACCTGAGACAACTGGAGCAGTTTGCTCATGAGTAGTAGGCCAAAATACCTGCTGAGAGTTGCCGAAGTCTCATTGACAGATACAGGAATCGTTTAATTGCAGTGATTGCCTCAAAAGGTTGTGCAACAAAATATTAAGTAAAGGGTACCATGATTTCTGTCCAGGCCTGTTTCATGAGTTTATTTTATTAAACAATTCTGTTGAAGCATGGTTGAAAAGCAATGTCTGACTTTCATTTGTTCATTTTCATAGACTTTGTATTTATTATTACTTTTGTCAGATTAAAGTTATTTCTGTTACCATTGTGGGTTTTTTCTTTCATTAACTGAGGGGTACCAGCAATTTTGTCCACGTGTGTATATGCCCTTGCTGGTGTCTTAGTGGTTAAGATCCAGGATTCTTATCCCACTTCTGCCAAGCTACCACTGTTGGGTCCTTGAGCAAGGTCCTTAACCCACAATTGCTTGGACTATACGACTGTATCACTTGCGAGTTGCTCCGGTTAAAGTATTCTGCTAAATAACTAAATGTAGACAAATTTCTGTCACAAACAGTCCTCTTTAGTTTCGACTGGTTTGTGATCTGGACTCCCTATAAACAGTGCTCTGCTTATTTGTAATGGGAGGAAACATTTAGCTCATGAATATTACAAATCTGCGTTCGTTTAGTCTGGAAGCTGCAGATATAAGGCGGGCTGCAGGAGCGCTTAGCTTGAGTCGTGACGCTCCGTGGAGGCTCCACCCACTCAGGAGGAGTTCAGGTTCAGACCAGATCAGAGCGCGCAGAGGTTTAGAGGCGCGCTCCTGCAGCCCGGAGCGCCCTGGTTGTAGCTCTTCATATTTCACAAACGAGGCGTCAGTGAGGTCGCTGAACGTTTCCATCATGAAATTCTTATTTCTCCTGGTCGTGGTTGTGTCCCTCTGTACAGGTAAGTCACACAAATTTGAAATGTTGGTGTTATAGCGCAGATACCGCATGCGCACCATGGTCAGCGCCTTATCTGCGCGCAACACCGTGAACGACATACAACAGTTTTAGTACTGTTTTTAAAGCAGTCACATCGGCTCATTCTATTTATGGTTAATGTTTTAGTCGTGCAACGCACAGCATCCTATTACTTCAGTTCTAAAATGCAACATCTTGTTCTTTACAATCACAGAAAACCGGGCATTACCAGTCGGACAAGACAGCAATAATGAAGACGTGGTATGATATAGGCTACCTGTTATCTGTTAATATCTCATCCTCTCAGTAACCTTTAACATATTGCTTCTTTCATTTCAGCGCACCCAGTGCATCCATGAGTTGCTTTCTCTTCTGGCCAAACCAGATGGTCCTCAGCTGCAGCCAAAATGTATGGAAATTCTCAACACAGGTAAGCATCCTTTAACAGAAATATTTTCTATATGTATGATCTTTATCCCATACGTCCATCTGATCAATGTCTGTTTCCTTTAATGGCCGAGGAGGTCTTAAGAATTATAATAGGAAATAAAAATCTGATATAGTCACCAGATTACACTGGTTCAGTTTACGATATTTCGACTTTACAACAAGAGTGTGATAACACACATAAATGCACATTCAGCAGAAACTGTATTCTCATTTTTCCCTGGGCAAGTGATACCCAGTATGATACTCTCCTGCAGATGCTGAGCATCTGGGTGGCAGCCTGCAAACTGAGCTAAGCAGCACCAATGGACTAACTACATTGTTTTTGTTTTTCATTTTCAATACAATAATCAATGTATTTGTAACACTTTGTCATAAAATAAGCTTTGTGTTAATGATTTTGCCCAGCTGTAGGTTATTGTAAGTGTTTTAAGCATATTTAATATAGGCTGCACTAATCACTTTACTAAGTATTCGATAACATATGAATAGTAGTTTCTGAGAATCTGTCATTACTGATGCATTTTGTCTGCGATCACAGGTATCGTGATACTGTTTATTATGTCTTTAGTTATCATGATATAATATTTTTACCATACTGCCCACCCTAGACTACATGCACTGTATATTTTGGCTTTATGATGGGAACCTGATAGTACACATAAATACACATTCAACAGAAACCATACTTTCAATTTTTTATTTACCCGGGCAAGCAATACGCGACATGCAGTACTCTCCCACACTCTAATGAAGAAGTGGGCAGTGCGTGACATAGGGAGTTAAATGTAGAAACACGTCGCTATGATATGGAAATTATATATTAAACCCTTTGATTTACGATAAATTCAGCTTACGATGGATTTGTCAGAACGTATCCCCATTGTAAATCGGGGAGCACTTAAATACATCTTATTCACGTCTGAATGACAGAAAACTAGTACAAGTGAACCCCTGCTGACAGAAAAGAGAATCGCAGTCTTGAAGGGCAGAAAAAGATATAGTAACATTCCACTTTTGTTTCCGTTTTTGGTAAGAGTTATAAAAGATGCAAAAGATAAGAATAACTGTATTGTACAGTACAGTACTGTACTGAATTTACTATACTAAATGTTTTCACATTCTGTTTTAATTAATATTATTGTTTAAACTAAAACACTATGTACAAAGTACATAGATTCCACTAGATTTTGGCCTTACAGTTGTCATTCCAGTTTATCTCGAAGGTGTCTAATAGAGTTATGGTCAGAGCTCTGTGTAAATTTTCCATTAAAGTTGCCAAACCATTTCTTTATGGACTTTGTTTTGGGTTTACAGGACAGAGATTAGGAAGCTGGAAACCTATGAAACTAGAAATTCGCTGATGTATTCGTTCAACCTGTTCACTAATCACTAATTAGAAATGGTGTCTACATACCTTGAAGTGTCTACATGAAGTCTATTTAAATCTAGTTTCTATTCATTATTCTCCATTTAATATAGGTGCCAGTCACAGTCCTTCAGTAAAAACTGCAGGTGGTGTGTTATCTCCAGAGCAAGGTGAGAAGAAACATGAAGTAGACTCTGATGCCCGAGCACAAAAAGTCATTGAAGAACTGCTTAAGGCATCTGAGAAAAAGTATGAGAACATGGATGAAGAAAGGAGCCAGGAGGAAAACCCTCAGAAACAGCACAATTTTCTTTCCAGCAAGGAGAATCCAGAAGAACAGAACTATGAGCGGAGCCAAGAGGAATTCCCAACTTATGAGCAGAAAAGGCACCATTTCATGACAAGTAAGGAGAAACGTGATGATCCCGACTACGACCGAAGTCAGGAAGACTTTCCAAGCTTTGTGTATAAAAGGCACAATTTTCTAACAGGCAAAGAGAAGCGCGATAATCCCGACTATGACCGAAGTCAGGAGGACTTTCCAAGCTTCGTATATAAAAGGCACAATTTTCTAACAGGCAAAGAGAAGCGCGATAATCCTGACTATGACAGAAGTCAGGAGGACTTTCCAAGCTTCATATATAAAAGGCATAATCTCCTGACAGGCAAGGAAAAGCGTGATGATCCTGACTATGACAGAAGCCAGGAGGACTTTCCAAGCTTTGTCCAAAAAAGGCATCATATCCTCTCGGGCAAAGAAAATCATGAAGATCCTGACTATTACACAAGCCAGGAAGACTTCATCGATGATAAAGAAAGAGATAAACGTTACTGGCGGCCCAGTCATAAGTACCACCAAAGGAGACCTCACAAACGAGGTGATGAAGATACAGAGAGTGAGGAAGAAGAGAGGTGGGCATCTTATCACCAGAGACAACCTAAACATCACCAGGAATCATCTGAAGAGGATTTAGAGAAGATTATACCTGAGGAGTCAGAAGACAGAGAAGTGAGAGAAAAAAGGGCCTGGAAGCCAACCCGTAGGTACCACCACAAGAAGCATTTCCACAAACGGGATGGCTCTGAGAATGAGAGCGATGCAACCCAAGAGGAGAAAACGCACAATGTCTATGATACAGCACAGGAGACTTTCAAGCACCACACACCTGAGGAGGAAGACGAAGAGCTAATTGCCAGAGAGCTAAGTGAAAACAAGCACCATCATACCAACGACGAGGAGCTGAAAAGACACCAGAGTACAGCAGAAGAGCAGGAGCAAGAAAAGGAGGCGGTACTGAGATACCTGATTAAGAAAAAAAATGAGCTGGAGGAACGTCTGCTTAACGAGGATGATGAATATGAAAAGCGCAATCCTTGGATTTCTCGAGAATACTACCACCCAGCCGGGTATAAGAGGAGTCCTGAAGGAAACCAAAGGCTGGCAGATCCTAATGCATCCCAGAAACTGGAGGAGCTTGCCAATGCTCTTCGGTACAAGATGGGTCTGCTGTCCCAAAAGGAGTTGTCTGAGGGTGGAAAGGCTTACCTCCATCAAAGTGCTCTTGCTCCAGAGGAGGTACAAAATTACTCATCTAAACCTAAACCCATCACTGACAGAATAAGGCAAATTCAAAGTGAAATTATTATCATTATTGGGAATTTGAGTTCAATCCTCTGGGATCTCACAGCCATCAATTTTAAGGAATCAGGGAAATTATAATTAGCCCCACTATTGGATGGCAGAGATGGCATTCCTCTATCTCTCTCTTGTCAATCAAAAGTGATACTAGCCATTCTAAGACAACTGTGTGCTACATTCAGAAAGCAACCTCCTCCAAAAGCAGAGATGCTGAAATGAGAAGGTAGTTGCTTTCCTCATATGCTTCTTGGAAGCCAAGAAAGCCCTACTAGACTGATATTTTTAACAGGCAAAGATATTCTAAAACAGGAAAGACTTAGACAGCAACAATGCTACCAATACCTCAGTGGCTTCTTTATAGCGTTTGATGCACATGTACAACTAAACTGCCAACTACAAAGGCTTGTGAGCTAGATCCTGATGAACATAAAACTTCATGGCTTCAAAGAGTGGAAGGGAGTGATAAAAGTCTTAAATACAAGTTGGAAAATAAAAAAATGCACTAGCAGAATCACTCATTCTCTCACAATCTTACCCGTTTACTCCTGGACAGGGTCACGGGAGAGCCGGTGCCCAGCCGGCAGCATAGGCCACAAGGCAGGAACAACCCTAGACAGGGCGCAAATCCTTCATAGGGCAGACACACTCACAAACCTGAGGCACTTTAGAGACACCAGTTAACCTACTGCTTGTCTTTGGACTGTGGGAGGAAACCAGAGTACCTGGAGTAAACCCACATGGACACTGAAAGGTCCCAGACCGCTACATCCAGAACCTTCTCACTGTGAGGCAACAGTGCTTCCCACCGAGCCACCATGCTGCCTGCACTAGCACAATCTTATAATAAAAATTGAACAGCATGACACTTGAGGTACTAACTCCACCAAAATCTATGATTCACTGTGCAGCTTCAGTTTCTGAAACTGTGGGTGGTGTAACATTTAAGGTACTGGACTGTGGACCAGAAGGTCCAGGGTTCAAATACTCCCTCTGACAAGCTGCCAGTGTCAGGTGCCTTGAGCAAGGATTGTAAGACTGTGTTATTTCGAAATTGCGCTGGATAAAGGCATCTGCAGTATGACTAGATTTGTA
Source organism: Ancistrus triradiatus (assembly GCA_025084515.1). Classification (NCBI taxonomy): domain Eukaryota; kingdom Metazoa; phylum Chordata; class Actinopteri; order Siluriformes; family Loricariidae; genus Ancistrus; species Ancistrus triradiatus. The sequence continues at coordinate 29,590 of JAJAGP010004738.1, forward strand.
AATGTAGATATATATAAACAAATACTGATTGTAAGATAGTTATGGAAAGATGGATTAACATTGGTACTGGACTATGGACCAGAAGGTCCAGGGTAGAACTGTCACCTCTGCCCAGCCGCCATCGTTGGGTCAATGTAAATTGCTCTGCCAATCGACTAAATGTAATAAAAAGAAATGTAAATTCCTTCCACACTGCTGGTTCTGTCGACCCCTACTTCTGATTACAATGGCACAAGATTTCTCTTTCAAACCAGTTCTAATCCTTTATCACATATAGTACTGTGGAAAAGTCTTAGCCACCATTAGATTTGTTTTAGCAATAGTATAATGACCATATATAACATATTGTCAATGACTGGACCCAAAAATTTCAAACTTGGATTCGTCACTCTATAATACTCTTTTCCACTGACCTGCATTCCAATCTATGTGAGTTTTAGCATATATTAGCCATTTCAAGTAGGTTCTTGGCTGCTACCCTTCCAAAAAAGGGATCAAGCTGCCGATCAAGCTTCATCAGGACTGCAGAATGGCCAACAATGCTGCCAGCTGCTATTGCTCAAATTTTAGGGGAGGCCACACTAAATACATGCCACTGTAGCCTATAGAAGCTGGTTTCTTTTCAGTTTTTTAATAGTGCATACATATTTCCTGTATTTTCTGGTTGTATTCTAATAAAGAGACTGAGAATAATTACATATGGTCATTTACATTTACATTTACAGCATTTAGCAGACGCCCTTATCCAGACTGACTTACAATTGATACAGTCTTACAATCCAAGCAGTTGTGGGTTAAGGGCCTTGCTCAAGGACCCAACAGTGGCAGCTTGGCAGAGGTGGGATTTGAACCCTGGACCTTTTGGTCCATAGTCCACTACCTTAATCGCTAGGCTACCACAGTCCAATATACCATGGCAATGGTCAATATACCATTGGTAAAACAATGATATATCTAACGTAATGATGTACTTTTGCACAGTACTATGGTTTGACGACTTGTCCGATTTAAACAGAAGGTCCAGGGTTCAGGTCCCAGCACTGCTAAGGTGCAGTGGCCCTTAAGTGAGATCTATAAGCTTGTATTGTGTTGCAAGTCCCCCTGAATGAGAATGTCTGCTTAGTGCTGTAATTGTAAGCGTTTTAAATTTGTGTTTTTTCTTTTCCCTTTTAGCTACAAGAACTGGAGAAACTGGCCGCTGTGGAGCAACTACAACATATCAATTAGCCAGTTTCAAACTCAAAATGTCAACCAGCCTGAAATCAGACTTTCCAGAGGCTTTGCTTGCTCCTGCTGCTGTGGGATGCTTTTGGATGAAATTAATCTAGCATGTAACTAATTCTGTGCTGTCCGTGTTAGTAATATGAGTAATGTAATTCTGTAAGGCTATGCAGATGTCCGTTATTCCTTTGGTTATCCTGTGTCTGAAACAAGAAGAACATCAAAAGAAAAAAAAAAAAAGAAGCACACAAACATGCCTGTTGAGTATTGTTTATCTGGAATAGATGTGGAATTGGCATACAAAAAGAGCATGCTGTGATAATTAGTTCTCAAGTCTGTATTCCTAAGTGTATTAGATATGCATAGGTTGTATGCATCTAATAAAATGTGGGCATCTAATAAACAGGACCAAAATGGCTATATTAATCAAGAGGATCGTGACAATGCCAGTTGTCCAGTCAGGTCACGTTTTATTGACTATTAGAAAAGAACTTCAGCTGTACAATGGATTTTGAAATGGCAAGTGCATCTTTCTTGGCACTTAAATAAAAATGTTTGATAAAAGACTGGCCCTCAAAACAAAACAAAGAAGAAATAAGAGACCTTATCGTCATGCTGGCAACAGAAATGGCAGAACTGTTTACTCTTGCTCAAATAAATTAGGCCAAATGAAAAGACTAGGCAGAATTGTCAGTAGCGGTGCTAATCTTATCAAGCTTGATCCTCTTTGCTGCAGGCTCGCCCGTTTTGTGTGGCACTCCTGATGTGGCAGCTTCATTAGACACTGTGATTCCAGAGAGTAGATATCCTCCACCCCCACTCATCAGCAGCACAGGATGAGTCCTATTGGGCAAGACCTGCAGCAAAAGTTTGAGACTTTAGAAAATGTGACACCAATTAATGGACAGATTTAATAATTCATTCAAACGTGAGGTAGCCCCTCTGAGGATACGTATAGTTCTTCACCCGTCATCTACACTGTCTAACGCAGGAAAGGACCAATAATGAGGGCCCCACTGAGCGGATATCCTCAGCAGAGAGGTGATACTGACATGGCACAAGCACTGCAGTTTTTATGAATCTATAAGGGAGGGAACAGGAATTTCACATCTCATTGAAATTGCTAAGTTAATAGGCTGTCATCCACAAATATCGACAATGTCCGGTGGTCAGAAACTCATTGAGTGTGTTTGCATGCATATAATAATCAGATAGCTGCAGAAAATCAGAAAATCTTAGGTAATGGGAAAACTCAAGGTTTACATTAGGCAATAATCGGATGTCTACTCTGCAACCAGCCAATAATCTCACAGAAGGATATGGCAAACTTCAAACTTTAATAATTAAATATAGTGGTACTTCAGTTCTTGAACACCTCGGAACTTGTCGAATTCAGTTCTAGATGCATTTTGTCTAGAAAAATGTGTCTGGGTTCTCGTTGTTTGCTTGCTACCTGGCACACTTGCTTAAACTTTTGAGTCGAGTTTCAGCCGAAACTCGATTCATGATTCAGATTCACAATAAGTGCAGATCTCCACTGTGTTTGTCGGGTTTTTATTTTTACATCTACAGTACTGTATTCTTAGTGCAAATACTTCTTCAGGTGTCCTAAAAAAGTTAGCCATAAGAGCCAACTGAACACAGACTGCAGTTAGCTTAGCAGCTACGCAAGTGCCGTGAGTTCACCAATAGAGTAAGTGTTTTGCTTTTACTTTTCACTTTCAATCCATTAACTCACTAAATTAATGAGATTTTTCAGCTGTTTATTATAAAATAAGCTTTGTGTTAGTGATTTTGGCCAACTGCAGGTTTACGCAAGTGTTTTAAACATTAACTTACTCCTCACCGACTCCAATATAATACAGTATAGACCACTCTACCAAACACAGACTCCTCAACTCATGATACATTTGCTTATGATGGATTTATCAGAACATATCCCCATTGTAAATCAGGCAGCACCTGTACAATACAACTCCATTAATGCATATAATGCCTTATACAGTGTGGATTTTCTGGGGGTCTACAATGGATTAATTCAATTTACATTATTCCTTATGGGAAAAATTTGCTCAGTACTCATCGTTTTCAGTTCTGGACAAGGCTTCTGGAATGAAAGTACCACTGCACTGTATTTCAGAATCTCCCCAAACATCTTTGTGAAGATGCTGCGGGTGCACGGAAACCGGGTGCACGGAAACCAATCCAAAAGAAGTGAAGACCTGGAGACCATGTTTGATTCTGCTAGCTGTATCTGGGACTAAGAAAACAGATTCCTAATCTGACTTCTAGATCTTAATCCGATATGGGAAATCTGTGGATGGGGTTTACATGGCCACTTGAATCATTTTGCATGTAAACACACTCACTGTTAAAGAGTGTTGAAGACTGTAAACACTATTGTGCTAAGAATGGGTCCATCATTAGAATAACATTTGGTAAGCGGTGCTCCAATGCTTGTCAATTTCTACTATAGATTGGGTAGCAAAAGGTACAAACACAGTGCATAGGAATTCATGAGTTACAGCCAGTATCTGTAATGTTTTAGCTTATTCTATTATCCAGGCAAAAGTTGTATGTGAATCATACTGTGGTCATATTATAAAACATAATTTCTTGAATAAAAGCCTGACTGAGAAAAGGAAAAAAAACACACCAATTTAGAGTACAGTCACAATGTTCTATCCATCACATAGAGATACCGCGCATGTATCCGTCATATTATAAACCTGTTAAAGTGACTAAAATAAGAGATTACTAATATTAGAAGGGGTGTCTACAAACTTTTGGCCACATTACTTATAACCAAAATTGAAACACAGAAGAATGCAACCGTTAGTCATGCTGAATAAAACAGAAATGTGAATTACCTGGTAATGCCTGAGCCAGGAATCTGTCAGTTTAAGACAGATGGCTCCACCTTGCTCCCTGGCTTTGTATAACATTCAACAAATGGCTATGAATAAAAGAGAGAGATAATTCAATATATATTTCAATCATTAGTACTCAGCCATCAAATGATTTTTGGAAGTGTTGGGGAAGGAAACACATTAGTACCTCTCTGTATTGGCACTAAACTACAACCGGTCTGGACGGAGCCACAAAAGTCAGTAAGGCCCAGAGACAGGACAGGGTTGGAAGCGGCTTAGAATCAATAACTGAAGCAAAGAATCATCAAGCAGGAGTAGAACATGAAAATCCAGCACAGCACACTAATATATCACATAAAGCCTGGGCTGTTTTAAAAAGACTCTGCAGTAAAACAGCACTAGAGCCAAGGAATCAAATAAAAACACAAGTGAGGAACCAAGTATTATAGTAGCTCAAGACTCCCACTAGGCACTATATTTTCCATCAGACCTTCAGCACTGTAGTTAGAAAAGAGAAGTGCTTGGGTCCATTTTCAGTGACAGTCATACAGTATCACCTCCACAGGAAGCTGTATAAAAATATGGGCCTGATATTGAACAACCACAAAATCAGAAAAAAATGAGAGGGTTATTGAACGCCAAATAAAAAACGTTGGGACGATTGTTGCCATTCCTTCTATTTCTCCAGAATGTTGCCATGTCTTCTCACAACACTTAAAAACATGTTGGTACAGATGATACCAAGTGATGAAGTGTTTTAGGTTTTTCCTTCCATTCTTCCTGCAAACACGTCTTAAGGGTGTGCAACCGTACGGGGTCGTCTGTGTCACATTTTCCATTTCAAAATTCTCCATACATTCCCTACTGGGGACAGGTCAGGACTGCAGGTGGACCAGTCCAGTACCCATATGTGTGCAGCATGTGGTTTTGCATTGTCTTGTTTAAAATTGTTAAAGCTCTGTGCAGAACTGGGATATGAACTCAGAACCTTGTGTTTTGTAGCCCAGAGACATAACTGCTGAGCCACCATTGGCTCAATGGAAAAAAGTGCATTCAGCAACAAGATGCTACATTTAACAATAGAAAAAACATGACTTTAAATAAGCAGAATAAAGCTTTGCTTCACTGCACCATGGCTACGAAATATACAACTCACCCGTCTGCATTTCGACCTTCTAACAGGGCAGCAGCAGCAGCCAACCTCTTCCTCTTTTCGTCCAACTTCATCTTCTTCTCTTGTGCCTAACAGAGTGGTTCAGGTGAGGATCCAACATAACCAAGTACACCAATACCAGCGGTCTCTAGTAGGCTCAGGCAGATAATAAAGTTTAAACGATTATTGTCTGAAGAATTACCACAAAAAAATGGACAGATATATATGGACAGATCAGCCAAAATATTAAAACCATGCACAGACTGAATAACAAATAACATTTATTATCTTGTTACAAAAGCACGTTAAGCTTCGGTATATATTAAATGGTCAGTGAACAATCGGTTCTCAAAGTGCTGGACGTGGAAGAAACGTTCAAAAGCATAAAACAACCAAAATGTTTTGCCAAACTCTGATGCCTTTTAAACTAGCACAGCAGAATTCATAACCTGAGAGTTTGGTCCAAACCTTCTCACACTTCTCAGAATTTTTGCAGGGTGAAACGTTTGTCTGCCATAGCAAGGAGGAATGGATCTGCCTAATTGCAGACCAGTCAGTGCGCTCACTAGGGTTGGGCAGTATGATGGTATTCTGGAATACCACAGTATTCAAAAATGGTGATGGTATTTAAAAAATGCGATGCAACAAATTTCTGCTTCATGCCATGGATGTACTTACTTAAAGCACCGGGAGAGCAGTCAAAAAACCGCCGACTTCTCCGACAAAGACACTTATCGACACAAAAACATCGGCTACAAGATCAACTCGCGTTCATCCGATGTTCATGTTCTTTTGTGTGCATTACACTTCGACGACTTGATGTTCACATGATGTTCTGATTATTTATTGATCTGTGGCAGCCATGTTTCAAAGGCATACATTATGAACACACTGTAAACCAGACTTAAGAGTGGTACTGGAGAAGCAGGCTGTTTTAGTTCCGAATTCTTCGGTCTCCATGAACTTAATGCATGACGTTTTAGTACCACACCTTGGACTCATTCAGTGTTTTTTCTTTATTTTTATTATTACCTACATTTAATTTGAATATTAAAGACATCAAAACTATGAAGGGAAACATAAGGAATTGTGTTAAACAAACTAGTAGCCACCTTTTGCTTTGTACACTCTTGGCATTCTCTCAATCAGCTTTACAAGGTAATCATCTGGAAAGGGTTTCAATTATCAGGTGGGCATTGTCAAGAGTTAATTTGAGGGCTTTCATGCCTTCTTAATGTGTTTGCTACCATCAGTTTTGTTGTGCAAAGGTATGGTTGAAACACAGAATCTAAAATATAAAACTTATTCTGGATTGTTTAACACTTTTTGTTTACTACATGATTCCATATGTGTTCCCTCATAGTTTTGATGTCTTCAGTATTAATCAACATTGTAGAAAACATAAAAAAAATAAGGAAAAACACTGGGTGAGGAGGTGTGTCCAAACTTTTGACTGGTACTGTATTTAAAACGAGGACATTTTATTTTACAAAGGGGGAAGTGAGTCGAATGAATTTAAATTGAAACCGGTTTTATATATTGTAAATAAGCTTTTCTATGACATGTTTCCACTTAACCATCATATCTTCATGTAAGCTTAAATTGTTTATAATTTACAGCTTTCAATATCTCAGCACACTATTGTGAATACACTGATCATAACAGTCCCCTCCATGCCTTCACATTTCCTTTAATCACCTACCAATTACCCTGAAAGGAGATTACACTGAATATCATTTCAATAATGCGCACACCAAACCCCCTCCCAACAGATTCTTGTTTGTTTTGCTCATTTGAATGGTTTGGCTGAAACCATAAACCATACCACGAGTAGCATATTGTGTTATTCCTTGTTAACACCTGCTAGTCTTTGCCATTTTTGTGTGGAAAGTGGTCAATGAGAGATGTTTGACATTCTGACTGTCTCATTTTTAGTAATAAAACACATGAACACTATCATCTGTCGTCGTCCAATTGTCCACACCATGCTAACCCCTGTGTATGTGAACCTTTGCTTTCAGTATCTGGTGTGACCCCTCTGTGCAGCAATAACTGCAACTAAACATTTCCTGCAGCTGTTGATCAGTCCTGCACACCGGCTTGGAGGAATTTTAGCCCAGTCCTCTGTACAGAACAGCTTCAGCTCTGGGATGTTGGTGGGTTTCCATTTCGAATTGGATTAAGGTCAGGACTTTGACTTGGCCATTCCAAAACATTAACTTTATTCTTCTGTAACCATTCTTTGGTAGAACCACTTGTGTGCTTAGGGTCGCTGTCTTGCTGCATGACCCACCTTCTCTTGAGATTCAGTTCATGGACAGATGTCCTGACATTTTCCTTTAGAATATCACTCAGAATTCATTGTTCCCATCAATGATGGCAAGCCGTCCTGGCCAAAATGCAGCAAAAAACAGGCCCAAACCATGATACTACCACCACCATGTTTTCACAGATGGGATAAGGTTTTCTTATGCCGGAATGCAGTGTTTTCCTTTCTCCAGACATAATGCTTCTTATTTAAACCAAAAAGTTCTATTTTGGTCTCATCCGTCCACAGAACATTCTTCCAATAGCCTTCTGGCTTGTCCACATGATCTTTAGCAAACTGCAGACGAGCAGCAATGTTCTTTTTGGAGAGCAGTGGCTTTCTCCTTTCAACCCTGCCATGCACACCATTGTTGTTCAGTGTTCTTCTGATGGTGGACTCATGAACATTAACATTAGCCAATGTGAGAGAGGCCTTCAGTTGCTTAGAAGTTACCCTGGGGTCTTTTGTGACCTCGCCAACTATTACATTACTCTTGGAGTGATCCTTGTTGGTCGACCACTCCTGAGGAGGGTAACAATGGTCTTGAATTGCCTCCACATGTACACAATCTGTCTGACTGTGGATTGGTGGAGTCCAAACTCTTTAGAGATGGTTTTGTAACCTTTTCCAGCCTGATGAGCACATTTATGCATAAATATAGACAATTCTAAAAGGTTCACAAACTTTCAAGCTCCACTGTAGCCAACAGACCAGGTGGTTTAATTGTTTTGGCTGATCGGTGTAATTATTAAAACGGCCCGATTAGCATCTGGGATAGCTCCCAATATCACAATTAGTTGCTCAAAGTCAGATTAACGCCCATGCACTCTAACGAGCAAGGCATTAACGATTGTAATAAATTAGAATTGGTAATAAAAATCTTTTTACTGCGGCCATAAACAACTAATCAATGCTGCAGATCCATGAGCAGAGACGGGAGCTTAAGAGCATTCATGAGCACGTGTTTGTTTCTGTGTGTAAGTAACTACCTTACTGGTCATGTTCTCGCTAGCTTGCTTGTTAGCGCACGTTTGGACTAAAGAATGTTTTAAATCAGTTGGGTTTAGAGACTTTTTTGTGAAAGTTACTCGTGGTTGTGTGTATGACTTTAGCTGTAACTGGCATTCATATGTCTACGTGTCTGTCCTATTGTAAGTAGTACTCCTTTGTCCACCCACTACCTGTGTATTCTCTCTAACCTATAACTATATAAACTGGTTCACATTAAATCGTAGAGACTAGGTTTCATCTGGCTGATTGTCTGTGTTGTTCGTAATACTTTCTATCTACGCAGTTTTGGCTTCCATCAAACCAAAGTATTAGTCGTTTCAATCACTCGTGTATTCAGTGGTATCTCTGACACATTTATGTATCGTTTGCACAGTTTTATTGTGAAAATACCCTTTATATTTACATTACAGTAGCCTAGAAGACTATGGGATCATAATATCGCCACAATGAGGTGTGAAGAAAATCAAAGAACGTTAATCTGCTTGTTTGTTTTGTCCTATTCAACATCTTGTGCAAGTTGTTTGATCAATTCTATAACGGAAATGTAGTTACTTTAGTGTTTATGATGAGGTTTATCTTCTGCCGTTTATCATTTTTCTGACTTTCCCATTCGCGCTGCCACAGGCTTTTAATGTAAGATTGCATTGCTGGTTTGATGTCAGCAGCTGTTAGCTTGATGTCCACTGGTGAACGTTAAGTTGAATAATACCTGTGTTACTGCAATATTCTATAGTACGAATTATCAACCCAAGCCTCGTCTCTAGTCGATTAATATGCCTCTAAGAGTAACTCCAAACTGCAAATGCTACCTTAAGCATGTAATGTGCGCTGACCTTTTGCTCACGCAGCTTCTCCTTGTCCTCCTTCTTCTTGGTCTCAGCCGGATCTGTGCTCACCTCCATGCTCAGTGGTTCAGAACTGCCCGAGGAGAGCAGGGATGGCTGCTCTACGGACTGTCCATCGTTTGGCAAATCCGTGTCTTTCTCATCACTGTTCAGTGTTCCTGACAGCAGGGCATTCACCTTACATAATGGAAACTCGTGCAGCGTCTCGTGGAAGTGTGAAGGGAAACCAAAGCTTTCCATGCCTGCTCTGACTGGACCGCCACCTGGATACATCTGGATCACAGAACCATGGCCTGGCAGAGAGTGCAGAAATAAAAACAATGTGAAATATAAAAAAGCTGCTATAAGAAATAGAGTGAAATAAAACTGCGATCATATTGAAACATCAGAAATAGTATAAATTTGGTACCTCATTTGATACATGATACATCTGAATGCCAAGTATGACAGAGTACACCAAACCTCCATTACTATGTTATTTGCTCAGAATACTATTACTGCTACAGGGTGGGCCATTGTTATGGATACACCTAAATAAAATGGGAATGGTTGCTGATATCAACTTCCTGTTTGTGGCACATTAGTATATGGGAAGGGGAAAATTTTTCAAGATGGGTGTTGACCATGGCGGCCATTTTGACGTCGGCCATTTTGGATCCAACTTTATTATTTCCAATGGGAAGAGGGTCATGTAACATCAAACTTATTGACAATTTCACAACAAAAACAATTGTATGCTTGGTTTTAACTTTATTATTTTACAAGTTATTTACAAGTTTATGACCACTTATAAACTGTGTTCAAAGTGCTGCCCATTGTGTTGGATTGTCAATGCAACCCTCTTCTCCCACTCTTGACACACCCTGTATAATACTCAATTATAACACTAATATAATATTCAATTATAAGGGAAAAAAACAAAAACAAACATGGATTAAAAATTCACCAGTGTCCTGACCACCTGGGCTTTGCAATACGGTCAAAATCGTCTATCACGGCACATGATTTTATATAATCATGGTAATTTTTGGAAGAAAATACACAAAGCAATACAAAATAGTTACTATAAATCATTTCAAACTATTTTATAAACTACTTCAAACGATTTACTGAAACTACAGTTTCACAGCTCAGCACATAAGTGAGGCAAAAGAGCTTCTCCCGCTGCCCCATAAAAAGGCTCTCGGAGGCTACTTTGGGTAGTTTACCTCTTGGTGAGAGATCATTGACTGCTAGACGTGCCTCTATGACAGGTTTGACCACAGATGTTGCTGAAGCTGGTCCCATAAATGCTCGATTGGTGATAAATCTGGCGACCAGACAGGCCAAGGAAGTGTTCCAATCTGGTAGAGAGATTTTTAGGAAACCCTTGCTGTGCTTGGGTGAGCATTATCCTGCTGAAAAATGAGCCAGTTGGAAGCTCTGCCACAGGAGGAGTAACATAACCGCAGGATGTTCTGCACATATCGCTGATCCGTTAGTGTCCCTCATATCACTACTAGGGGTGATCTAGTGTCGTGTGTGATGGCCCCCCAGATCATCACACCAGCAGCTGCGCAGCGTCTCGCTCTACAACAAAGGCAGGATTGAAGCGCTCACCACACTCGAACCCAATCATCATCAGATCCCAAACAGAACCTGGATTTGTTGCTAAAGATGATACGGTTCCAGTCCATAGCAGTCCAGGTTTCTCGTTCATGTTCATGACATCACTGCAAACGATGGCTGTCAATGGCAGTGTAATGGGCACTGTGACAACAAATTTCGTTCTGTTAAGTGCCTGTAAATGGTCCGGATAGAGACAGGAGTGTGTTCTGAAGGTGCCACCTGTGTCTGGCTGGTGGACAACAAAACTGTTGGAGCTGCTCGGGCTTGTCAGCAGATCAAACGTTCTTCTACTGGTGGTCTGTCTTTGTTGTCCAGAGCCTGCATGCCCTCATGGAACCACTGCTTCCATCTCCTCCTAACAGATAGACCAGAACGACCTAGGTGGATGGCATGTCTAGCAGATCTCTCACCAAGAGGTACACTACCCAAAAGTAGCCGCAAAGAGCCTTTTTATAGAGAATATTTATGCCCTCTTGTGACAAGACCCAGCGTCTAATCAGACCACACCTGTAATCAATTACATATCTACCCGAGGAATAACTGCAGGCAGAGGTTTGCAGCAATCCAAAACATTTCTACTAGGAAACGTTATTTTTTGGCACTGACTATATAATGTTGCCAGATTCATCAGGTGTTGTGTCAGAGCATTTGTAATAACACATGCAACAGCACAGCGTCTTGGGCAGAAAGCTTTATTAAACACGTGGTGTCAGAGTAAGCAGACTGAATGCTGAGTAACGCTTGAACTCCTTATATTGGCTCCGTAAAAAGCATTTCAAGGTCCTGGAGTGGCTTAGCCAGTCTCCAGACCTCAACCCCATAGAAAATTTGTGGAGGTAGTTGAAAGTCTGTGTTGCCCAGCTACAGCCCCAAAACATCACTGCTCTAGAGGAGATCTGCATGGAGGAATGGGCCAAAATACCAGCTACAGTGTGTGCAAACCTGCTGAAGACTTACAGGAAACGTTTGACCGCTGTCATTGCCAACAAAGGTTATGTTACAAAGTATTGAGTTGAACTTTTGTTATTGACCAAATACTTGTTTTCCACCATGATTTGCAATTTGATTCTTTGGGGGTCCTACAGTGTGATTTCCTGGATTTTTTTTTCTCATTTTGTCTCTCGTGGTTGAGGTGTACTTGTGATGGGAGTTGCAGACCTCTCTCATCTTTCTGGGTGGGGGACCTTGCGCAGTCGGTGGCTGACTGGATGCTTTTTTGCCCCACTGTATTAGGAGATAATCTAAACTTGTAAAGTTGCTTTGAGACAATGCTCCATTGTAAAAAGCGCTATATAAATAAATCTGACTTGACTTATATGATGAGATGTTGCCACTCGGTTAAATTATGTGTGCTGGATGAGTGCTCCACAGCAAAAGAACTGTGGATCACAGGAGAGTTGAGGATTAGTTGCTATTTGACAATTACTTACTTTGTGGCAGTAAGCTAATGAACCACAGGGGAAGAAACAAGAGCAAGAAGAAACAGAGAAACAAGCAGAGAAACAAAAACTGCGTTTTGCAACACATTGCACTAGAATGAAATGAGTTAGTTTCTACGCAGTATAAGATTTTACCTATTTTAAATCATTTTAAAAAGGAAATCAATATGCAGGGCTAAAAGCTGATATTAAATAAATCAAAGTGTGGGAAGCACTGCAGTATCTTGGCTATTTAGTACACCACAGTTGCTTAGACACTGCCTACTGTCAGGCACTATTGGGATTCAAAAACAGGTCATTGCCACTGCCAGTTGAGTGCCTGCTGATATTATTTTTGCTTTTAAACTCCTTCATCTCCTGTGATATAATTAATCTATACAAAATGCTTCGACACACAAAGAACATGTAAACACTTAAGGGGTAAATTTACCTGTCCATCTATCGGTACACTTTTAGAAGAAGCATAATAAAAGGCTTGTCTTTAATTGAATTTAGTAGCATACCTCCCATTCTCTCCATTACAGAGCCAAGAACAAGACCAGCACATGTCTCAAATACGATGATCTTACTGCCAGCATGGACGTTCCCCAGAGCCAGCATCTGTGCCAAGGTGTCGTATCGCAGGTGACTGTAGCAGGAGTACAGACACCAATCACAGAACGGAATTTCAAAAGACAGTAGAGTGCACAACAGAGCTTTTTTGCTAATAACTAAAGTAACAACTAGCTTAAAATTTAATAATAATCTTAATCTGCAGCTTGGTTTTAGGACGTACCACACTTTGCCAGGTTCTCTGCCGTGGTACATCATGGCCAGTATCCGGGAGGTCGGCTTCAGAATCTTTATATTGCTCTCATACCTGTAGAGATGTTACACACTTGAGGAGAACACCGAAAATAAACTTACCATTTATCAACCAGAATCGGACTGTAATTGCGTCTTACTTCTTCTTTTTCTTCTTGATGTATTTCTCCTGAGCAAATTCAGTTTTATCCCTGAACGTTGTGCTGTTGTTTATAAGCTGCTGAATTATTTCCTAAAAGGCAGAACAAACAAAAAAATATGCAAAAACCTACACTACAGAAATATAAAGTGGTAACATTGTAAATAAGATAAATTCTATAATATAATATCATTTATAATTATAATTACTATAAAAGTATTTGCAATGCCGCACACCAGAGAAAAACCCCCGCAATTTTGCCATGCAGCCACAAGTGTTAAAACTTCTCACTCGGCTCTCGATTCTGCAATAAATGCTTGTCGCAAACACAACAGGAAAAGGATTGTGCTCTCACGTAAAGACAGTTCTAATTTCATAAATGTTTATGTGAGCCAGCAAGAGAGAGAGAGAGAGATTTCGGACAAAGGACTACAGATAATAAGTGCATTTACAGCCACTTAATAATCCAATAACTACAAAATAATCAGATTTTGCAAGTAATATGATCAACGAGTATGCATGCAGTTGAGAAATCAGGTAATGGGAAAGCTTCGGGTTTACATAACTCGGGCAATAATCTGACTTTGCAACCAGCCAATGACCTCACAGGAATGTGTGACATAAACTTCAAACTTTAATATTAAAATAGATCTGCATTTCCTGAACTACAATAGTTCTTGAAATGTGGCAAACAAAGAGACTATGGCTTGTGTCCCAATACTTTTAGCCGCGTGCGGGGGGCGTGTCCGAATAATTCTGGCCGTGTGCGAAGGCATGTCCGAATACTATTGGGGGCGTCCGAATGCTTTTGGCCGCATGCAGGGGCGTGTCCAAACACTTTTGGGTGTGTGGAGCTTCGTCCCAGCACTTTTGGCTGTGTTCGGGGGCGTGTCCCAATGCTTTTTGCCGCATGAGGGGGCCAAGTGTGTCCAAGTGTCCAAATACGTTTGGCCGTGTGTTGGTTTGTGTGTGTGTATGAGTGTGTATTGTAACTGGTAGATTGGTGTGTCTATCTGGAGTGTTGTGTTTATGTAGCAGACAATGTACTAACAAGCCACTGAATCTCACAGACCCTGAGTGCTGAGACTAATGACATCACCGATTTCAATTAAAATTTGGTCAGTTGAAATTT
>JAJAGP010004739.1:0-44080 GCA_025084515.1 Ancistrus triradiatus
GGGACCCCTGTGGACCCCGACAGGGTACTGGGGCCTTTTGCGGGCCAATGACCGAAACTCTGACAGTTTTCGACCTACGACCACAAAATTCAGCAGGCTTGGTCCCAGGTGCAATCTGAGGTAACATGTGATGCCCATGGGGCCCATGAGGACCCCGGCTGGGTACTGTGGCCCCTGGCAGGACAATGACCGTAACTCAGTCAATTATTGACTTATGGCCACAACATTCAGCAGGCTTAGTCCTGGGTGCAATCTGAGGTGAGGTGTGACGCCCATAAGGCCCCAGAGAACCCCGAATGGGCAGTGGGGCCCCTGGCATTCCAATGACCTTAACTCGGTCAGTTATCGATCTACGGCCACAAAATTCAGCAGACTTGGTCCCAGGTGCTATCTGAGGTGACATGTGATGCGCATGGGGCCCTGTGGACCCTGGCTGGATACTGGGGCCCCTGGCGGGCCAATGAATGTAACTCAGTCAGTTTTCAACCTACGACCACAAAATTTGGCAGGCTTGGTACTGGGTGAAATCTGAGGTGACATGTGATGCCCTGAGGTGACTACAATGACTACAGTCAGCTTTCGACTTACATACTCGGTCCCTGATGCACAAGGCCAGGGGCATGCACCGCTGCAACACACTGGCAGTTTCTGCAGGAACTGCACTTTCTAGTTATTTTTATTATTTCACCTGATTTTCGGTTCGTATCTCCTCCTACATTGTTCGAGATATCGACATGGGACAAACACCAAAACGTCTGGCATGTTCCGGAGAAGTGTGCTTGTCAATAGCAAAAAGACAGGTTGTTGCATTCACATGCTACACTCGCATTTGTGCGAAAAAACGTCCCATTCACTTGAATGGGATTTTTTTTAAAACTGCCGTAACTCGGTCAATTTTTAAGCTACAAACATGAAACTCGGCATGATCGGACCTGGGTTCTCCAAGACCCATCATCTCAAGTTTCGGACAGATATCACTCTTTGATAACTTTCTATCACTCTTTAAATATCACTCCATTCATTGAATAGGGCAGAAGCTAGAGTGTGCACTCTAGATTTCAGGGAAAATCGATTAATTCACTTTTTCACTGAACAAACTTCTCTAAAATCCTGATACTTTCACCTAGAAACTCCATTTAAACTGCAAATGGTAGAGATATTTCCCTTCATAATTCATCAAAAGATTGATTCGCTAAACAAATTATTTTTCGAGTTATGATGATTTGTTCGAGACTAGGGACTAAAACTTCCCTCATTGACAGCCATGTTAATTTTTGAAACTCCGAGGAGGCTTTTTCCAAAGTTTCATTTTTGTTCAACCTGTCATAACTTTTAGGTTTTTTTGTCAATCCACAGCATTTTAGATCGTAGCGATCAGCAAGGGGTCCTCTCTCACACAAACTGTTCAGATAATTGATTGGTTACATATTTTTTGAGTTATGACCATTTGATTGAGAGGTGCAAAATCGGTTGAAAGTCACTCTCTAAACTGTCTTTCTGTCATTGTTTTCACGGAACAAACCTGTGTAAAATCATTATACTTTCACCTAGAAACTCCATTTAAATTTCAAATGGTAGACATACTTCCCCTTTATGACACATCCAAGTATCTCATAAATTACTTCTCCAGTTATGAGCGTTTGTTTGACACCTCTGAAATGAAAGTGGCAGACCAGAGACAGGGCTCCGTTCCTTCGATTCAAACACACACGCAGGCCACGCCCACACACGGAGAGCACATGCAATGAAAGATGGATTCTTTGCACTTAGATTTGCAACAACATGTTTAATACGAAGGCTTGATCATTGCTGTAAAATATTGTAATTAATTAAACAGTCCAAACCTTTAAGTCAGGATAAACATCACTTGTAATACACACGAGCACAGAGTAAAACATGGTCACAGCCGGAAACGGTCAATTCACTATTGTTCACTACACATTAGCTCCCTCCTACACTCTTAAAGGGCCAGACAAGTATTATGTAAATCGCATTACAAGACAATTACTTTCATCTAGAAACTCCATTTAAACTTGAAATGGTAGAGATACTTCCCCTTAATGACACATCAAAGTATCTCATCGTTCAACAAATTATTTTTCGAGTTATGACAATTTGCTCGGGACTAGGTATTGATTGTCCTCCCATTGTCCCCCATTATAATTCCTTCAACTCTGATTTGTCTTTTTCTAAATTTTCATGTGTTTTTAACTTGTCATAACTCTGACAATTTCTGATCAATTCACACTATGTTCTGTCATCGCGATCAGCAAGGGTCCTCTCCCACACAAGCTTTTCAGATAAGTGATCGGTTAATTATTTTTGGAGTTATGACCATTTGTTTGAGAGGTCTGACACAGAGATTTTACATGAAACATATGCCTGTGTGGATTTGAAATGTAACTGTCATTGTCTCTCCCTCTGTCTCTCTCTCACACACACACACACACACACACACACACACACACACACACACACACACACACGCACATGCAGGCCACGCGCACACACAGAGCAGCTGTCATTCACACAGGATGGCTTGGATCAGCTCCTCTGACACCTATTAGGGCCATTGTTTGCATAGTAACACAGAGGGCACAGAGGTACCTGGCAGGACAGTTTTCACCCTACAGCCATGAAATTTGGCAGGCTTGGTCCCGGGTGCAATCTGAGGTGACATGTGATGCCCATGGGACCCCTGTGGACCTTGACTGCGTACTGGGGCCCCTTGCAAGCAAATGGCCACAATTCAGTCAGTTTTAGACCTATTGCCACAAAATTCAGCAGGCTTGGTCCCGGGTGCAATCTGAGGTGACATGTGATGCCCATGTAACCCACATAAATTGTACTGGGTAATTGAGTGTAGATATAGTGTTTGCCCCCTGTCCCTTAGGGGCGCTGTGCCGCATGTAAATGAATGCATCGCAACCGAGAAAAACACTTCATGGCTGCATCTTTTTTTTTGCAGTAGCTGATAAAGTTCCCACGAGGGATAAAAAGCTAAAGATTTAACAACATTTTGACATTTAACTATTTATTTTCGAATTAATCCCTTTGTTTTATTTATTTAAGAAGAAGTTTTCGTTTGAATTACCACTCAAGTGTTTTAACCATTGAGTCTCCTGAGTGTCTGTTTAGTTTTTTCTCTTGAGGTAAAACGAACTATTTTGATGTTCTAATTTTGTACTTTATGGTATGTGTGTTATATGTAGGAAAAAAAAAACAGTCGGGGATATATTAAACTGAATATTGTTGTTTTAAAACCGCCGTATTAGTTGAGAACGGCGCTTTTTTTCTCCTGATGACGTGCACCCTGCATGGGCATGTATACTGGGCATGTGCAGACAATGTTTCAGCTACGAGGTTACTCTATGGGGCTAATGTTTCCAGGCTTAAAGCCATTGTAATGACGTTTTGAATGTAATATGATGTGGTACGCACATAGTAAGTTGCTAATGGCTTACTGTTGATATGGTAATTGTTTAACTGTGAATGTATATGTCTTATGTGTGTTAACTAGAGTTATAAATGACACATTGTCATTCAACTAAACTGGTACTGTATTGCACAGTTGTTTAAGTGCTTGATTTACATTAGATAGAAAAATGATATCTGAGTCTAAGTGTTAATACTTGAGTTGTGAAGTGAAACAATCTTTGTGTTAACTAGAGTTATAAATGACACATTGTCATTCAACTAAACTGGTACTGTATTGCACAGTTGTTTAAGTGCTTGATTTACATTAGATAGAAAAATGATATCTGAGTCTAAGTGTTAATACTTGAGTTGTGAAGTGAAACAATCTTGTATGGCACTAATGAGATATCTTACACTGCCATGTGCAGATTGTTTTTTTTGTTGTGCATCTTCTGCCACTATAGAGAGAGAGAGAGAGAGAGAGAGAGAGAGAGAGAGAGAGAGAGAGAGAGAGAGAGAGAGAGAGATACGGCGAGCCTGTGACCTTCCTAAGGGCTGTGACTGGTGTGTGTGTGACAACCTGCAAGCCTGTGACCTGGACGCATCCTGTTTACATTCCACATCATAAGATACACATCACTCACATACTACCCGGGTAGTGATTCAAAATGCCTTGCTTTTTTCCATTTTTTTATTTATTGATCTATACAAAGTGCGTATGAGGATCCTTTTTTCCCTTTTCCATTTTTTTCCCTACTTTTCTTCCCATCTTATGTGGATTCAAAAAACACTTATTACACGTTGAACTTTGAGTTTGAACATTAAGGTTAAACATTGAACTTTGAGTTCAAAACAAACATTGAACTTTGGGACTGAATTTTATTATATTTTATTGTACATTGGACTGACCATACGTTTTGCTGACTGACTAAGGGTTTTACATTTCCTATTGTGGGTTTTGATATCTTCTTTTTTTCTTGTATGTTACAATAAATGTTACTTTGGTTTTTTTCTAAATTCTGGTCGTTGCCAATTCTCTCCCTATAGTCGAACTTAGCTCTGATGACTCAGGTAATATAGTAGCCATACATATATATATTATGTTAAGTTAGAAGCGTTACATCCCTTTTTTCGTGGCGAGCCAGCCAGGAGAGTTTTGAGCACGGCCCTGACCATTAAATCAACATTTTCTAGTGTTTTCAAAGCATTAAGTGAATTGTCACTTTCCTTTTTTTGGGTTTTGTTACGTTGAGTAGAATAAAAAAAAAAAAAAACTTGAGACATGGATTTTGAGCAGAGGTATGGTGTTAAGCGAGAGTGTTCCGTCGCCCTATTCGGAATTAATCACACCGATACTGATGCAGACATCACTGAAACTTTCGAGAAATACGGTAAAGTAGCTCAAATAGTGAGATTACCAAGCAGAGTAGATGGTAAATGTCCCGCCATTGTTGAATTTGAATCTGACGCTGCAAGTGCTTCCATCGAACCCCACTTACCTTCTAGCATTCAGAATATCACCGAACCCACTGTAACATGGCACATAAATAGTGTCGAAGCCCTCATGCTGACAGCTCATGACTCTAGCGACTCTAGTGACTCTAGCGACACCAGCAACCTAGATGACGGTAGTGACGCTGACTCTGTCCATATCTCCACTCCCCTCATAACTAGATGTAGACAGACCCCCACACCTACGAAACCCTATTTAGAGACATCTAAGCAGACTAAGAAAAAACCCTGCGTTATGACTAAGCAGAGTGACATGCCCCCTGCATCTGAGGAGCTGGAAGAAAATATGTTGAACCCGCCAGAGGTGAGACGCATCGTCGTTGAACATGTGATAAAGAACAAAGCCCCCCAACCCCAGAATCAGTCCAAGTGGTTGCGCTCCTTCTCAGGCAAAGTGCCAAAGCCACCAGGCGAAGCTGACTTTGAAACATGGCTGCTCCATGTGGAACTGATGTCCCATGACCAAACCCCCATCGAGGTGCAGCGGAGGAAAATTCTGGAAAGCTTGCTTCCCCCAGCGTCAGATGTTGTGAGGCAGCTAGGTTTGTCTGCCCACCCTAGAGACTACACTAGGCTTTTGGAGTCTGCTTATGGCATCGTTGAAGATGGCGAAGAGATTTTTGCCAAGTTTCTCAATACGAATCAAGACCCTGGAGAAAAAGCTTCCAGCTACCTGCAGAGGTTGCAAACTCTGCTGAGCACTGCTGTGAAAAGAGGCGGAGCCAAGGCATCCGCTGTCAACCGCCACCTGATGAAGCAGTTCAAGCGTGGCTGCAGGGACCATGACCTTGTCCTGCAGCTGGAGCTGAAAAGTGGAAAGTCCCTCGATTATGCTGACTTCCTGCTGCAATTACGAACTGAGGAAGACAAGAGAACAACCAAGCTTGAGTGTATGAACCGCCATTTGGGGTCATCCAAAACAAAAACCTCAATGAACACTCAAAGTGTGGTGAACACCGCCTGCGTCTCTGAATACAATGTCAATACACTACAAGCATACATACTGGAGACTGAGAATCTCAGGAAACAAGTCGCTGCTCTGCCTGCAAATGCAGCTTGACTCAAAGAAACATAGAAAAGAAAAGAAACAAAGACCTGCATTCCCCCAGTCTGCCCTGAATCAACCCACAATCCGAGCAGAGGCTCAAGTCCACAGAGCAACTTCTCAGGTTACACCCAGACCTCAGCCCAAGGCCTGGTTTTGTTTTCGTTGCGGAGGTGATGGCCACATAGCTAAAGCTTGTGGAAACTACTTGAACAAGGCTGCTGTCGACCTCAAGTACAAAGAACTGAAGGTGAAGCAGGACGAAAGGGCGGTTAAGTATGTTCTTCATTTAAACTGAGCATGGCTTCTGGAGAGGGGCATCCTGAAGCCATTGAAAGAGACACTAGTCCCAAGGAAAAGAAAAAAGCCAAATGTTGCTCCCTTACACCCACAAGAGAGGAGCTCGTGACTGAATTAGTCGGCTCAAGGTCCGTCGTTAGTGTCACCATCGGAGGAATCCAGCATGAGTGCCTAATTGATTCAGGTTCACAAGTGACCATGATCTCCCAGTCATTTCATGATACCTACCCAGTTTGTCCCTTAGACAACATAATCGACGTGGAGGGAGCAGCAGGCCAGCGTGTGCCTTATACAGGCTACATTGAAGTTGACATAACATTCCCTGAAGCTTTTGTTGGTAGGCCCAAGACCGTAACCACTTTGGCCCTCATCGTCCCTGATTACAGTGCCATCTCCGCCCTCGTTGGCACTAATGCTCTGGACCTTTTGTACGAAGTCTTCAATGAAAGTGCCAGTGCACCTGTTCAAGAGACTTGTGCATATGCTGTTCTCGCCAAGCACCTTCGCAGTCTGTACAGGAGTAGGACCGCACACAATGACGGAGTGGGTGTTGTCAAACTCCTGCACAAGAAAGCTGTAGTCATCCCACCAGGTCAAAGAATGGTGCTAGACGGCTACACAAGAAACGTCAGTAGTTTTCCTGAGACCCCCTTGCTCGTTGACTTCCCCTCTCATTCACTACCAAATGGGCTGACATTTTGCTCTTACGTCATGTCAAGCCCCAGGAAGACATCTTTCAGAGTTCCTGTCTTGCTGAAGAACGAAACCACACATGATGTCACAGTGCCAGCACACTGCACTTTGGCAGACCTCACAGTTCCGCTGTCAGTTTCTCCACTTGCCTTCCTGAAGGGCGAAGGCCCAACCGGGTGCCCTGATCCTGAACACTCTGTGACTGCTGAGGGCCCCATTGCCTTTGACCTCAGTGATTCACCTCTCTCTGAAGAGTGGAAAGAGAGGATCAAGGAAAAACTGAATTCCATTCCTGAAGTTTTTGCAAGAGATGACCTTGACTATGGACACACAACAGCAGTCAAGCACAAAATCCGTCTTTCTGATCCAACACCCTTCAAGCAGAGGGTGAGGCCTATCCACCCGTCTGATTATGAAGCCATCCGTCTCCACCTGAAGGAGCTGTACAATGCCAACATCATAAGAGAGTCTGAAAGTCCGTTCGCATCACCAGTCGTCATCGTAAAGAAGAAGAGTGGCAAAATTCGACTATGCGTTGACTACAGGAAATTGAATTTGCAGACAATCAAAGATGCTTACACCTTGCCGAACATCGAAGAAACCTTTGCAGCTCTAACAGGGTTCAAATGGTTCTCTGTAATGGATTTAAAGTCAGGCTTCTACCAGGTGGAAATGGAAGAGGACGATAAACCCAAAACCGCTTTCGTCACACCCATGAGATTTTGGGAATTCAATAGGATGCCGCAGGGAGTAACCAATGCTCCGAGCACCTTCCAGAGAGTCATGGAGAAATGCATGAGCTCCCTAAACTTGAAGGAAGTTCTTGTTTTCCTAGACGACCTCATTGTTTTCTTGGAAACCCTTGAACAGCATGAAGAGCGGCTTATGAGAGTCTTGCACCATCTAAAAGAATTTGGGCTCAAGTTGTCACCTGAGAAATGTAATTTTTTCAGAAGGTCAGTGAAATACTTCGGACATGTCGTCTTGGAGAATGCAGTTGAAACTGACCCTGACAAGATTTCAGCACTCACCACCTGGCCCAAACCAAACAATATCAGGGAGCTCAAGTCTTTCCTTGGGTTCATTGGTTATTACAGAAGGTTTATCAAAGACTTCTCAAAAATAGCAAAGCCCCTCAACGATTTGACTGCCGGCTATATCCCTGCAAAGAAAAATAACAAAATTAAGTCCTTCTCAAGTGCTGACCTCAAGTCGCCTTTTGCCGAAAAGTGGACGTCTAAGTGTGAGGAGGCCTTTAGAAGCCTCATTGAGAAGCTGACCACTGCCCCAATCCTTGGCTTTGAAAATTCAAGGTTACCCTACATATTACATACTGATGCGAGCCTTCATGGTCTTGGGGCAGCTCTTTATCAACAACAAGATGGACAGATGAAAGTCATAGCTTACTCCAGTAGAGGACTGTCGAAATGCGAGCGAAGATACCCCACTCACAAGCTTGAATTCCTTGCTCTTAAGTGGGCTATAACCGACAAGCTGTCAGACTACCTCTATGGTTCAGAGTTTACCGTTGTTACCGACAACAATCCCTTGACATACGTACTGTCATCTGCCAAACTTGACGCTGCTGGACATCGGTGGCTTGCCGCCCTGTCTAACTTCAACTTCAACATCCAGTACCGGGCCGGCAAGAGGAACCAGGATGCCGACGGTCTGTCCAGGCGGCCCCACGACTGCGAACAGGCAGATTCCAGCTGAGGCTGAAGACAACCGAGTGCAGCAGTTCCTGACGAAGTTCATGAGGGAGGAGAGTGACGCCACCTTCCCTCAAGAAGCAGTCAAAGCTGTTTGCCAGAGACACAATCTAGAAAGGCCCTGCGATACAGAGGAAGAAATTAACCACTTACCTGTAATCGTTGAGTCCCTTGCCATGGATGCAAGCGCTATCCCGCCTGAGTTTATCTACACTGATTTGCTTCCAGGGTCCAGCACACTTCCCAGGATGTCACAGCCAGAATGGGCAGCTGAACAAAGAGCCGACCCAGTGATCAGCAGGGTCATTGACATCGACAGTGCAGGAAAGCGGCTTTCATACTGGGTGAGGCAGAAGGAGGACAGAGAAGTTCAACTGATGAGTCCAGGATCAACTTGTCATTGACAATGCCGTTCTTTATCGTAAGAGAGTGAGCAAGAGTGAACTACTCTTCCAATTGGTCCTTCCCAAGAAGTATCGTGAAATTGCCCTTGGAAGTCTCCATGACCTAGTTGGACACATGGAATTTGAAAGAACAGTCGACCTCTTCCGCATGCATTTCTATTGGCCGAGGATGGCCATGGATGCAGATACAAAGGTGAAGACCTGTGAGAGATGCGTTCGTTGCAAAGCAAAAGCTGGGAAGACAGCCCGTCTGGTGAACATCCGGACCAGCAGACCACTCAAACTAGTCTGCATGGACTACTTGTCCTTGGAGCCTGATGGCCGTGGAACGAAGGACATCCTCGTCATCACTGACCATTTTACTAAGTACGCTGTTGCCGTACCAACCACTGACCAAAAGGCCAAGACAGTAGCCAAGGCTTTGTGGAACCACTTTTTAGTCCATTATGGCTTGCCCGAACGCCTGCATAGTGATCAGGGTCGCGACTTTGAGTCTGCAGTAATCAAAGACCTCTGCCTCCTCTTTGGGATTAAAAATCAAGAACTACTCCCTACCATCCGCGTGGTAATCCAGTGGAACGGTTTAACCATACACTTTTGGAGATGCTGGGTACCCTTGAAGAGGAAAACAAAGTCAAGTGGCATGACTATGTTCAACCTTTAGTACACGCGTACAATTGCACCAAAAATGACACAACAGGCTTTTCTCCTTATCAGCTAATGTTTGGGAGACAGCCAAGCTTACCTATTGACGTTGCATTTGGCCTTAACCCAGCTGGTCAGAGCAGTGTCACTCATACAGAGTATGTAAAACGTCTCAAGGAAAACCTGCAAGAGAGCTACAAAATTGCAATTGAACACAGTGAGAAAATTGCCCTGAAAAACAAAGAAAGATATGACATGGGACTAAGAGAAGCTGTCCTGGAGGAAGGAGACCGTGTCCTGGTCAAGAACGTTGGATTGAGGGGAAAACACAAGATAGCGGATTGTTGGAGCCAAACCGTTTATGAAGTGCTGAAGCGCATCAATGATTCTCCTGTCTATGTCGTTGCCCCAGTCAACTCTGATGGTCCCGAGAGGACGCTGCACCGTGACTTGCTCTTACCTTGTGGCTTCCTGGTGCCATCCATCGAAGTAGAAGTGACTCAGCACAAGCCAAAGAAAACAGCAGCCCAACCTACTCAAAGTCCAGCATATGAGGAGGGAGAGCTGTTGAGAGATCCTTGTGAAAGTGAGGAAGAACAAGTCATTGATTATGTTGTCCCTGATACTACTTACCCGTCAATCACTATAGTGCATGAAATCTCTCAGACTAAAGCAACTCCCTCAGTGAATCCCGCACCATCAGGCCTCCGACCTGAAGCCGAGGTGTTCCAGCCTGCTGCGTGTCCGCAACGAGACCCTAGTGCGGATGAATCTACTGACTCCAGTGAAGATGAGCTGAAAGAGATTGAATCATCTGCTGATGTAGAAGAGGAGAAGGAAAAGACAAGCCTTGTGGAAGAGGAGAATGAGTCGGAAACAGTACCTGAAATGGAAGAAAGAGTTGAGCAGGAATCTGTGGGAAACGGAAACCCTGATGAGTCACCCGGACGTGAGTTTGAAGATTCCAGGGTGAATGATGTCCAAGAGAGAGAAGACATGGAAGACACAGGAATGAGACGATCAGCTAGACAGAGGGTAGAACCTAACCGACTGACGTACCAGACGTTAGGAAATCCCCTGACTTTAGTTATACAATCTTTATTTAGGGGACTTGACCAAGCTTTTACTAAAGCTTTAGACTTAACTCTTGTGATTACTCCCACTCCCTTAGATGTAGGTCACTTAGCTACGGTTTGATTTAGGAGTACATGCAGATGCGCATGCACATTCAGGAGGGGAGGATGTAACCCACATAAATTGCACTGGGTAATTGGGTGTAGATATAGTGTTTGCCCCCTGTCCCTTAGGGGGCGCTGTGCCGCATGTAAATGAATGCATCGCAACCGAGAAAAACACTTCATGGCTGCATCTTTTTTTTTGCAGTAGCTGATAAAGTTCCCACGAGGGATAAAAAGCTAAAGATTTAACAACATTTTGACATTTAACTATTTATTTTCGAATTAATCCCTTTGTTTTATTTATTTAAGAAGAAGTTTTCGTTTGACTTACCACTCAAGTGTTTTAACCATTGAGTCTCCGGTGAGTGTCTGTTTAGTTTTTTCTCTTGAGGTAAAACGAACTATTTTGATGTTCTAATTTTGTACTTTATGGTATGTGTGTTATATGTAGGAGAAAAAAAAAACAGTCGGAGATATATTAAACTGAATATTGTTGTTTTAAAACCGCCGTATTAGTTGAGAACGGCGCTTTTTTTCTCCTGATGACGTGCACCCTGCATGGGCATGTATACTGGGCATGTACTGTATACATGCCGTGACACGAGCACGTGCAGACAATGTTTCAGCTACGAGGTTACTCTATGGGGCTAATGTTTCCAGGCTTAACTCATTGCTGCTGTAATTGAACGACCACTGTCAAATTTAAACACTGGTTATTTTAGGTTTTACATATAGCACAATGATCATTCAGCACAATGATCATTCACCTCCAGTCTTCTATTTTCATCATTTAGGTTACATTTGGGAAGATTAAATGCAAAAAAAATGGCGAAAATCAAAAACCGCCTTTAATTTTTTGAGATTATAATTTGTGTGTGGATGCTGGTGATTGAGCATTTTCCATGCTGCACATTTTCTGTTTCAGCAGGGACTTGTGAAGCTAAATCCAAAATTTGGAACAGATACAACAAAGTGTTCAAGAGTTACACAGGTTTTTATCAAGAGTCATCAGTCGTCTCAAAATTTGCCACAACCTCTAAAAATACAAATAAAAAGAAGCCTGTCACTATAAATCAAGTGGTTGCAAGTTTTTTTTATGTCTTCTGTAATAGAACAAACAAATATTAGTCACAATTCAGTGTTATTTGGTTTTTAACTAAAGAAATCCAGCAGGAACGGCCTCTCCATTGTTCAGGACGCATAGAGAGAGAGGATTTTCACCCCTCCCCCTCGCGCTCTGTGTGTGTGAGCGTGCTGGGGCTGGTCTCTATAGGAGCCGTAGACTCTTAGCTGTCCATTGGAACACAGCTCTGTCACTCAGCGCGCACACAGACCCAGAGATTTGCATATATGTCTAGCCATAGGCCAGCTGGTGAGGAAGGTGGGTCGTGCCGTAAACAGCTGCGCCAATACCGCTACAGGCTCTTGAATAACTAATGAACCAGGAAAAGACTGAGAAGAGGGAGCGAGGGAACATAAAACAGCCTCGTTCAAGGGAAAATGTGTTTTGAGGAATGGAAAACGTCCAGAGAAGAGCGTGCGTTTGAGCGAATGGATTTTACGCACCCACATAACCATGCAAAAAAAGCGCTTTACTGACGTTTTATCGGCAATGTAACGGTATCATGGACTTGTTTAGACAGTAAGTGAGTTTTCTATGATAAAATAAAAAGTTATTTTACATCCTAAGTATGTTTTAAAATGGAAAATAGTTGTATGTTTTGCGCAAACAACATGGCGGACAGCTGTGTTTGGTACGTGATTTCGGGCGAATGGCTGCATGTAGACGGTTGAAAATCGGTATGCAGGTAGTCATGATAGTATTAAATCTTTTGAGATTGTGTTTTAAGAATGTGTATTAAGAATGTTTTAAGTTATTAAAACTATTTACTGAAAATTTGCAGAAGCGCCCGCTTTGCAGTAATGACGTTTTGAATGTAATATGATGTGGTACGCACATAGTAAGTTGCTAATGGTTTACTGTTGATATGGTAATTGTTTAACTGTGAATGTATATGTGTGTTAACTAGAGTTATAAATGACACATTGTCATTCAACTAAACTGGTACTGTATTGCACAGTTGTTTAAGTGCTTGATTTACATTAGATAGAAAAATGATATCTGAGTCTAAGTGTTAATACTTGAGTTGTGAAGTGAAACAATCTTGTATGGCACTAATGAGATATCTTACACTGCCATGTGCAGATTGTTTTTTTGTTGTGCATCTTCTGCCACTATTGAGAGAGAGAGAGAGAGAGAGAGAGAGAGAGAGAGAGAGAGAGAGAGAGAGAAAGAGAGAGAGAGAGAGAGAGAGAGAGAGAGATAGATACACACACACGGCGAGCCTGTGACCTTCCTAAGGGCTGTGACTGGTGTGTGTGTGAGACAACCTGCAAGCCTGTGACCTGGACGCATCCTGTTTACATTCCCTTGGATTACAGATAAGGATTAAGATACACATCACTCACATACTACCCGGGTAGTGATTCAAAAGGCCTTGCTTTTTTCCATTTTTTTATTTATTGATCTATACAAAGTACGTACGAGGATCCTTTTTTCCCTTTTCCATTTTTTTCCCTACTTTTCTTCCCATCTTATGTGGATTCAAAAGACACTTATTACACGTTGAATTTTGAGTTTGAACATTAAGGTTAAACATTGAACTTTGAGTTCAAAACAAACATTGAACTTTGGGACTGAATTTTATTATATTTTATTGTACATTGGATAACTGACTGACCATACATTTTGCTGACTGACTAAGGGTTTTACATTTCCTATTGTGGGTTTTGATATCTTCTTTTTTTCTTGTGTGTTGCAATAAATGTTACTTCTGTTTTTTTCTAAATTCTGGTCGTTGCCAATTCTCTCCCTATAGTCGAACTTAGCTCTGATGACTCAGGTAATATAGTAGCCATACATATATATATTATGTTAAGTTAGAAGCGTTACACCCATAAGGCCCCAGAGAACCGCGGCTGGGCATGGGGCCCCTGGAAGGCCAGTGACCGTAACTCAAGACAGTTTTCAACCTACGGCCACAAAATTTGGCAGGGTTAATCACTGGTGCAATCTGAGGTGACATGTGATGCCCATGGGCCCCATGAGGACCCCGGCTGGGCACTGGGTCCCCTGGCGGGCCAATGACTGTAACTCAGTCAGTTATTGGCCTATGGCCACAACATTCAGCAGGCTTGATTCTGGGTGCAATCTGAGGTGAGGTGTGACGCCCATAAGGTCCGAGAGAACCCCGGCTGGGCACTGGGGCCCCTGGCGGGCCAATGACTGTAACTCGGTCAGTTTTCAACCTACGGCCCAAAATTTGGCAGCCTTGGTCCAGGGTGAAATCTGAGGTGATATGTGATGCCCATGGGGCCCCTGTGGACCCTGGCTGGGCACTGGGGCCCCTAGCGGGCCAATGATCGTAACTCAGTCAGTTTTCAACCTATGGCCACAAAATTTGGCAGGCTTTGTCCCAGGTGAAATCTGAGGTGACATGTGATGCCCAAGGGGCCCCTGTGGACCCCGGCAGGGTTCTGGGGCCCCTGGTGGGACAATAACCGTAACTCAGTCAGTTATTGATTTATGACCACGTCCCGGGTGCTATCTCAGGTGACATGTGATGACCATGGGACCTATGAGGACCATGGCTGGGCACTGGGGCCCCTAGCGGGGCCAATGACGGTAACTCAGTCAGTTTTTGACCTATGGCCACAAAATTTGGCAGCCTTGGTCCAGGGTGAAATCTGAGGTGATATGTGATGCCCATGGGGCCCCTGTGGAACCTGGCTGGGCACTGGGGCCCCTAGCGGGCCAATGATCGTAACTCAGTCAGTTTTTGACCTATGGCCACAAAATTTGGCAGCCTTGGTCCCGCGTGCAATCTGAGGTAACATATCATGCCCCTGGGGCCCATGATGCTCCAGCATCGGCACTGGGGCACCTGGCAGGTCATTGACCATACCTCAGTTGATTTTACATGTACTGCAACGAAATTCAGCAGGCTTGATACTGGGTGCATTCTGAGGTGACATGTCATGCTTTTGCTGTCCTTGTGGTCCCTGACGGGTCACTGGGGCCTCTGGAAGGTCATGGAATGTAACTCAGTCAGTTTTAGACCTAATGTTTTGTAGTTCAGCAGGCTCGGTCCCTTGTGCACCCTGAGGTGACTACAATGACTACAGTCGACTACATACTCGGTCCCTGATGCACGTCGCAGGGGGAAGCACCGCCGCAACACACTCGCAGTTTCTGCAGGAACTGCACTTTCTAGTTTAGACTTGAAATTGCTGCTTTATGTTTTGATGTTATGCTGCTGTACCACGTTTTAAGAGAATATTATTTCATTTCATTTCATTAATAAGAGCAGTTTCTACATAAATATATGCAGATATGAATGTTTTCACTTATTAAATTAAGTTTAAATCATTTTAAGGAGTGTTCTTTCATCAAATTTAGACAATATAATGAGTCAGATGTGGAAACAAGTCACTAAGTTGCAAGTAACAAGTAAGTCTCAAGTCTTGACACTCATGGCCCAAGTGAAGTCCCAAGTCAAGACGGACAAATTCCAAGTCAACTCCCAAATCAATACAAGCAAGTTCGAGTCAAGTCCCAAGTCAACATGGGCAAGTCTCCAGTCAAGTTCCAAGCCTCAAACGTCAAGTCTTACTCAAGTCACCAAATGCCAGATGGGGTGGTTTTAGTGTGTTTAGTGTTTTTAAAGATGACTACAATATGTAAATATTTCTGAAGAATATTTGGCTTGATTTCATTTGGATTCACGGAAGTATTTTTATATCTATAATGAAAGGTCAACATATGTTCATGTAAAGCTAATGTAGCAGACTGAGATTAGACCAGTACCACATATTCAATAACTACAGTGCAAATTCATACTGAAACCATCAACATTACTTCATAAGAATCCTGCCTCTCTGGGCCCAGCTCTGTTCTTTGTGTGCCTGTGTTTAATGAAACATTATGAAACATTTCTATAAGCACTTTCAGTGGGGCAAAAAAGTATTTAGTCAGCCACTGATTGTGCAAGTTCACCTGCTTAGAAAGATGAGAGAGGTCTGTAATTTTCATCAAAGGTACACTTCAACTATGAGAGACAAAATGAGAAAAAAAATCCAGGAAATCACATTGTAGGATTTTTAAAGAATTTAATTGTAAATCATGGTGGAAAGTAAGTATTTGGTCAAAAACAAAAGTTCAAATTAATACTTTGTAACATAATCTTTGGAGGTCAAACGTTTCCTGTAAATCTTCACCAGGTTTGCACACACTGTAGCTGGTATTTTGGCCCATTTCTCATGCAGATCTCCTCTAGAGCAGTGATGTTTTGTGGCAACATGGACTTTCAACTCTTTCCACACATTTTCTATGGGGTTGAAAATTCCTTTGTTGCCCGAACGGTGCGTTTGGAATCATTGTCATGCTGGAAGACCCAGCCACATTCCATCTTCAATGCTCTCACTGATGGAAGGAGGTTTTGGCTTAAAATCTCACAATACATGGCCCCATTCATTCTTCCCTTAACAAGGATCAGTCATCCTGCTTTACAGTAGGTATGATGTTCTTGGGATGCGACTCAGCATCCTTTTTCCTCTAGTTGAGTTTTTACCAAAAGGTTCTATTTTGGTTTCATCTGACCACATGATATTCTCTCAATCCTCTTCTGGATCATCCATATGCTCTCTGGCAAACTTCAGATGGGCCTGGACATGTACTGGCTTAAGCAGGGGGACACGCCTGGCACTGCAGGATCTGAGTCCCTCTCAGCGTAGTGTGTTACTAATGGTAGCCTTTGTTTCTTTGGTCCCAGCTCTCTGCAGGTCATTCATCA
The DNA here is from genome assembly GCA_025084515.1 of Ancistrus triradiatus. NCBI lineage: Eukaryota > Metazoa > Chordata > Actinopteri > Siluriformes > Loricariidae > Ancistrus > Ancistrus triradiatus. The sequence goes on from JAJAGP010004739.1 coordinate 16,759, forward strand.
GGTCCCTCCGTGTAGTTCTGGTAGTTTTGCTTTCTTGTTTCTGGGTGACCAAAGACTTATTTTCCACCATAATTTACAATTAAATTCTTGAAAAATCCTACAATGTGATTTCCTGGATTTTTTTTCTCATTTTGTCTCTCATAGTTGAAGTGTACCTATGATGAATATTATAGACCTCTCTCATCTTTCTAAGCAGGAGAACTTGCACAATCAGTGGCGACTAAATACTTTTTTGCCCCGCTGTATGTGGAATAAATTTTAATGTCTTAGTATTTAATCCTACTGCATAGTAAGTAAAATGTATGTAATCCTAAGTGTATGTAATCCTATAACTGTGGGATGCTGTTGTGAAGTGAGTCTGTCTAATGAGTTGTTGTAAAGATGTACAAAACACAGATGTGCCCAGGGTCAGTAGCAGGCTATAAAAGAAGATGGAGTTACGGAGGGAACAGGGTGACCCTGACCCTAGTCATAAAGACCCTTATCTGTCTATATATTGGTACACAGAATCCAGTCTTTATCTCTGGACAGGAGACCCAGCTTGTGATTAACGAGTTGCTGATACAACCTCCCTGCATGCTTAAAGTTGCATGTAAACAACCAGTTAAAAAGGGGGAAGCTTTGTACCTACCTCATTCACTCACATACAAGTGCTTGGGCATGTTGTATCTGAGTTGATCTCTGTGCAGATAATAAACGTTGTCTACTGCTTTATTCCAGCACCAGTGTCTGTGACTTTGTTCTCCCATATTTGAAAATTCCCACCACAATTTGGCGTTGTCGGCAGGATCCCACTCGTTGAGAGGACGTCGGTCCTGAGAAGGAAAACTGCAGTTTCACCTACCTCGCAGAAAATTGGTTCAGAGAAGAGGTGACTTTTCTGGATGGCGGCCCCTGAAAAAAGCTGGGATCCGAATTCTGTGCAAGGAGGTGGACTTGGAGAACCTGGAAATTGCTGGGTGAGGTTTTAGACACTTTATCTATACTGTATGTATAGACTCTATACTGTGTGTGTATTAGGGCTGCCATGATTGGTCGACTAGTCACGATTATGTCGACTATTAAAATCGTCGACGACTAATTTAATAGTCGATGCGTCGTTTTTTTGTTTTTTTTTTTACTTTGTTTTTCGCTCCAAACTGCTGCGGCACCGTCCACTGCCACATCTGCCTTTCTTTTTTTGACACACATGCGCAGTAGTTGTAGACGGGGTAGACCGTGATGTCACACGAAGTTATACCAGACGGGCTCTGGTATCATGGGTACCCGGTAACGGAGCTCGAAACTGTGGGAACATTTTATGAAAACGAAAGAGAAAAGTGTGGAATGCAATATCTGCAAGGCAGAACTTGCCTTCCACGGCAGCACAACTGCGATGCACGGGCACCAGAAAAGGAAGCATGTTGTGGCTGATTATGACAATGATGAAGAGGGGCCGTCATCTCGGTACGCAAAATGGCTAGTTAGCTGCTACAATTAGCGTAAACAGAGAGTTAACTTGCTACTTACTCATATTGATAGCTGTAAACATTAACATGAGCGATGACGATTTGATTCATTAGCTTTAGCACACATATTTCATGTATTTTCTGTAACGTTAAAACAGTGATGTGTTTGAATAGGAATGCTAATGTTTTCTAACGTTACGTTTCAGTGCTAAAAAAAGTACGTTCTTCAATGTACGGCTTTGTTACAAAGTAACAAAATTTTGTTATATTTGAGTCAGTGAGACCAAAACTTTATTTTTGTGAATAATTCCTTAGTTGCAGGTACCTACCTCATTTTGGATTAAATGCAGCTATGTTGAAATGCCAGAGACAAATGAAGGAAAGAAAACCCTAAAAAAAACAAAAAAGGTATTTATTTTTGTGTTTGTTTAAGCCAGTGGCCTATATCCTTATTTCACTCAGTTGTTTACACTTTACGCGCTACACAGTTAAATAATTGTTTGTTGCAAACAAGCTGCATATTTTCATTAAAGGTTTAATGAACTATTATCTTAATTGTCTTTATTTTTAGTTAGCTAATGTTTAGTGTATGTTTTATATTCATTAGCGGTATGATCCGATTAGTCGACTAATCGAAAATAATAATCGGTGATTAGTCGACTATAAAAATAATCGTTGTGGCAGCCCTAGTGTGTGTAGAGAAAGAACTGTGTGTTCTAAAAGGAAAGTTTCTTACTGTGTGTTTGAAACGCTCTATCTATACTGTGTGTGTATAGACTAGAACTGGGTGTTCTTAAAAAAAGGAAAAGTTTCTTACTGTGTTGTTTGAAACGCTCTATACTGTGTGTGTGTATAGAGAAGAACTGGTGTTCTTAAAGGAAAAAGTTTCTTACTGTGTGTTTGAAACGGCTCTATACTGTGTGTGTATAGAGCAGAACTGTGTGTTTCTTGAGAGAAGGTTTCTTACTGTGTGTTTTGAGACGTTTAGAGTAACAATGGGTCAGGAGGGAAGGAAAAAAAAAATGTTAATTTCCACCAACTATAGTGCAATGCAACATTCCATCGTATGGTAGTTTGATTCAGTAGATGAAATGCATGAGCCAGACAGTTTTGTGCTCAGATAGAATATTGGGTAAAATATTGTAAACTTCTCACTTGAAGGGAGTTTTGAATGTTATGTGTTACAAGCGTTAAAAACACAATTACAACAACAGCGAGACAAATACAATAACGCTATAGAATTTTTGTAAAAATCTCAAGGTAGATAGAAATTGTCCCAATTTCCCCTGGCAACCTGATTTTCAGCCTATGGGAAATGGAGACAAGCAGCAACAAAAGAAAAACAGTAACTGTCGGCCAGTTTCTTAATTTGCAGAGAGAATGCCTGCACGACTTCATTCCTCAGCACCTTCTCCCACCATCACCATCACCAGCCCTCAACCACAAGGGACCGACCATGGACTATAGAAGACATGAAAACACGTGTCTGAGGAGCTGCCTGGACTTTCTGAGAGGAACTGGATTTTGTCATGAAAAGGAATCTGCTTGTAAGATGATGGAAGAAGCCATCTCTAAAGGATGCAACTGGAATGGATAAAAGTGCGGGGTAACCTTCCACGGAATCCTGATGACCCTACGATGAGGCAGAGGGACTTTTCCCGGTTCATTTGAAAACCTGTCCAAGCAGATTGCAGTGTAAAACAGCAAGATGGGACAATCTGTGGGCAGATTACCTGCAAAGCTGGAAAAATTAACATATCCAGCACTCTGGCAGGTGACTACCCGAGTGCAAATATGAGTGCCTGGGAGCACCACCTTAAAGATAAATTTCTGAATGGACTGAGACCGGGAAACAAACGAATGTACGTGATGGCTGTGTTGAAATAGACACAGGCAGCTTGCCCAGACTGTTTATGCTTTTGCAGTGGATGTTGGAAAGAGTCTGGCAGAAAAGTTGAAGAAGAACATGGAGAAACGAGTGAAAAAGCAGCATCAGCTCCAGTGTGCTGTACTGGAGCCACGGAACAGGAGGCAGAACAACAGGACAGAGAGGGCTGTTCGATCTACAAGTGTTATTGTTGACAGCAGATGGGACACATTGCAGTGAACTGTCCCAAATCCAAGTAAAAAAGCATAAAAAAAGTTAAGAGGGGGATGAGGAATGAAATCAATGGGATCCAAAACAAATAACTCTTGAATGTGCAACCCACCACAACATGAAACTGGTAAGACCGTTCTAAATTATCAAATGGTGATGACAAGACCTTCTGCTTTTACCTACAATTATGTAAGAGAAATTAGTAGTCAAAGTGTCCAATTTTCAGTAGATAAAGGCACTACCATGCCTGTATTGCATAAAGATGGTTAATCAAAACCTGAACCGCGTTTATCTGGTAGGACAACGTTTGTAGTGGAGCGGGGTGGAATACCCATTGCGGAGTTTTTTCACTGACGAGCTAGACTGCTATATTAGTAACACGCCCTTCCTATTGTCACCACTTGCCCTGTGAATCTACTAGTTAAAGTTCTAATGTGTAAATTATATTTGAAAAACTTACATGCACTCTCGAGGGTCCTTGAACATCACCAATTTGAATTGTGTGGCAAGTTTCCATCCCCCACGAAGTGTGTGTCAGGAGGGAACTTGTTTCCCTGTGACCTCTGGATACCTTATCTTGAATGGTTTGCATAGGATCTTTAAGTATGACCAGATTAAGAAACCAGAGGACTTGCATTGCACTGCTAGTGTGGAGAATTGGCCTGTTGATTTGGAACATCTGTGTGAGTTCCATTCCAGAGATACAGAGGTGATCTCTGCCCCAACCCTGTTTGCTGGGAAACAGTGGGGCGGCTTGTGTTGTGAACCTGAAGCCAGATCAGGTTGTGTGGGTTCTGAGGGGAGGTGCCCCATGTGTGTGTTTGGCCAAAATGTGTGAGAATGAATGGAAAAGACATGTCTGTTTTTATTTTTTGATTGCACTCCAAATTATTGATTGGAAAAACCCATGAGCTACCTACTCTGGGAATATTCCTGAAAGCCACCAAGTTTACAAGTGCACTATTGATTGGTCCTTCCAAACCCAGGCAGATGTTTCAATTCTGTCACAAAAAGTCAGCATGGTTCCAGAGAGCAAAATTTGGACTCAATAGAACCATCGCTGTGGGCAAATGATATATTTGATGTAATTCTAATGAAGGGAGCTTCCGAATTAAAAATCACTCCAAGGAGTGAATACACTGTGTACACACCAATACCCTCTGAAAAAGGAGGCCATCGATGGAATAACTCCTGTTTTCAATAGTTTATTGAGGGGAGGAGTTATTATAGAATGTCGTTATTAAATGTGTTGTAGCCCAATTTGGTACACTAGATGGGACTTTTCATCCAGGTTTGGCCAGAGCAGAGGACGAGCTTCGGGGACGCCCGGTGAAGGTTAAAACTATCTTCACTCCTGTACCTTGTTGTTTCAGAGAGGAGGAAAGCTCGAATACTGTATCTGTGTCTGCCTGGCGCTACAGTCCTAAGACCCACAAGCTGAGAAAAATAGGCTTTTATCTAAGACTGTTGTACTATATGTGCATTTACATATAGCTAAGTTTTTTTTCTGTTCAAGGTGTCAACTATGGCCAGTGAAAAGCAAGACTGGAGTAGGGTTAAAATTTGTTTTTGATTTGCTACTTTTAGGTGTGTGTATGTGTGATGTGAGACCAGTGTGAAACTGCAGATAAGGGTGAGAACAATGACGGTGTAGAAATAACAACTGGAAGTGTTTTATACAAGCAAGTGCATTTAGAAAAATAAAATAAATAAAAGTATAATAATAAATGTGAATAATAGAACAATAAGATGAAATAAAACAGAAACATTTTAAAAGTGCAGAGGCAATAAAGAATATGGGGAATAAAACAGATAAAACATTAACAAAATGCTAACCTAAAGTAGTGGTTGCAGATTCGAAAATAAATTGTTAAAATAGTTAAAATATTAACATTCGCGAACGTGAACTTGTTGCGTTTTTTGAACGGTGGAACTCTACTTCGCTAAACTTTCTGTGGGCGAATCTCTTCCTATCATATCAGTTTCTTTTAAGTTTTGAGACATTATATCGTACACATTTTGAGACCTTCTCATACTATCTATGGATCTCTGTGTTTTTTTTCCATGACACTTTCTTCTCGAACAGGGCTTGATTACTACAGGAGTAGTATTTCACTCTTAATATGTTTACTTTAATCAAACTATGTGGTTTGTGTGTTTTGTCCACCAATGTAGAAGAGTCTGAAGTTTTCGTGAGTGAGAGAGTACTCTTTCTCTGTCTCCCTGCTTCACAGGTTTTACAGACGAGACTAACCTGCTCATGTGCAAATAGTGTAGTCAAGGACAAATCACTGATCTCTTCTTTGGTCCTCCCATATGATAAGCTGGTTAACATCTCAGATCTTTTGAATTGAGACAAGAGCATTTGTGCATTGTGTTTTGAATGTATATAGTAAAGGTTAACTTTATTTAACACTGCTCTTGCATGTTTTAAAAAGTAAGCAGAAATCAAAAAATCATGCTCAGAGTTTACTAATGCTGTGTTATGAAGAACACATTGGTCTGATATGTTTACACTATAATTACTGTAGTTGTACCATATAAGGTGTATTACATGTTATCGACTCTGTTTGAGGTATCATTTAATTTGGGCTCGGCTGAAGGGTGTGAAAGTGGATTGATTTTAAAGGCTGATGTAAACAGTCGCTTGGCTGAAAGAATGAACATTAATGATTTTTTTTTTTATATCTAGGACTCCCAGGGATGCATGGATTGCTGTTAATGAAATTGATGATGGCTCCAGTTGCTAAAAACCAGAAATGGGAAAACAAAAACTGGATTTGCCATTGTAACCCTAACTCGCATTTTGCTTTTCAGGAAATCTTCCTCCACAGTACTCAGCACAGGGCAGCTGAGTTGATAGTGCCTGATTGAAGCCTATAAGTTAGCAGTTGACAAAAACTGTAAAAACACTTGACATCAATTCCCAAATACGCTTACGGTGTTATTCACGATTTTACAACCCCCTCTGGCGACAGAGGAAAACTTTTGATGTCTTCAGGTAAGACTGTTGCACACCTCATTTTGCGACAATGGCCCACAGGGTGGACCATTGGTTCGAAGGGAGGTAGGTATGGTAGAAAAGGTTAGTTCATTCACAGTGGTATGCCAAAGGCTTCTTCTTCTCTAATTACTCACATTTTTTCTCAAAAAACGTCTCACGTGTTTAAAAACCATGTTGAGCAGGAGCAATCAGACATGAACATACTAAAGAGCACCCAGAACCAGATATGCCATTTGACTATTTGCAAAGGGATTTCATTGAATTATCACCTTGCCAAAAGAAAAGGTATGTGCTTGTGATCATTGGACATGTCCTTCCAAGTGGGTGGAAGCTATCCTACACCCACCAAGATGCACTGACAGTGGCAGAATGCATCCTAAGGCAGAGTAAAAAACTGACAAAAAAAAAAAAGGGGGGGGGGGAAAAAAGGGGTTCCAAAAAAAAAAAAAACACAACAAAAAAAAATGGCAGATGATTCCTAGATTGGACTCCCCAGTGATGCAGGTTTCGTCTGGTAACGGCCCGGCATTTTGTGGGCAAGGCACTCACCTACATTAGTGACGTGATTGACATGCCACTACACAAACATTGTACATTGTACATATCACCTTGTGAGTGCAGGTCTGGTGGAGGAGAACAAATGGTACCATTAAACAAAAACTGACAAAAGTCCTGTCATGATACAGGATTGAAAAAAAAAAAAAAAATTGGGTAGAGGCCCTCCCGTTAGTATGTATGGGACTTAGACAAGGGCATCTTCTAGAACTGAACCTCTCCCCATTTGAAAATTATATTTGGGCGACCCCCAAAGACCAGCTGCACTCCACATAAAGGAGACACTAGCCCCCTGGAGGATGATCACATGCAAAAGTATTGTGCTACGGTGTGTGTCTGTTTTGTCTGATGTGTACAGGAGGGTGAAAGAGGCACTCCCTAGCCCAGCAGTAACTGGGACACACACACACGGTGAAACCAGGGATTGGGGAAAAAAAATTTTTGTTTTCTTTACAAAAAAGATCTAACAAGAGATCGAACTGGAAAGCGTGATAGGTGGCAAGGACCTTTTCAAGTGCTTCTAACAACACACACGGCTGTGAAGATCGCTGAGAGAGATACCTGGATTCATATCAGCCATTGTAAACGGCTCCTAAGCAAGAGGAATCATCTGGAACACAATAAGTTGCCGTTTTTAAAGTAATAAACCTGTTTCCTACCCCTAATAGCCGCAGGAAAAGTGGGCCCGGAATACGTGGGTCATTGAGCTGGCCCGGTAACACACTCAAGCTGCACAGAGAAGGGTTTAGAGGAAGGAAAAAAGTAGTTGTAAACATGGCAAAACAAGCAAGACTGTTGCCTAAAGGCTGCATAATGGTGCCAGCCGTCATGATCCTCCTCCTCTTATTGGTGGGAGGGGCAGTGTTCACTCTTCTTACTGGTAAACCGGATGATTCAATCACTGAGCATCCTATTCAGAGTTTACGAGACCCGAAGGATAATATGTTTTGGAAGTATGCTAACTTCACTGCAAAAAGCACTACAAATAGTGACGACACCTGCCTTGTGTGCGCTCTGATGCCGCACGCCAGCAGCCAGCCTTTCATCTACAGTCTGATAAATGACACCGTAGAGGGTGTTGCAAGGGGATGGAACAAGCTAAAAGAACAAAACGTAGCAGTGGAGCGTCGCTTTCTGAGGAAAAACCCTGATCCACTGCTACCTCAATCCATAGTAGTCTAAAAAAGGAAACCGCATTTTCCTTTTTGTGTCTGGCGAAATGATAGTTCAGTGGTGGTGAAATGTGAGGAAAAAGGACGCTATGACCTCTGTACCCATACCAACGAAACCATGTCCATATCTGTAGGACTGGAAGAAGACGTTTGTGAGAACTCTTTTGACCTTAAGGGATCTTCTGAAACCCCGTTGCGCGGACCAAACGCCACGCTTTTTAATACTGTAATTTTTCACAACACCAGGGTGAACATTTTTATTCCAGATTGGCACTGGTGGTGTGGAAATAGACTGCTCATATACTTTCCAGTAAATCAAAGAGCTAGGTGTGCATTGGTACGTCTAGACGCACACTTAAAGATTTTTATGGGAAGGACCAGGGCAAATGGTAGGAATAGGCGTGACGTTTCTAGCACCACTGACCTAAAAGTACCCTCAGAGCATAGACTAGTTGGGGAAGGGGAAAGGTTCGCAGAAATCCTTTTTCCTATGTGGGGTGTAGCAAAGGTAAGACAACAATTAAATAAGGTCCACTATAGCCATGTTGGCCATGTTCGTAAATTCTACAACCGATGCAATTGAGGGAATTAAGCAAGAATTAACTGCCTTACGGTTAATGACCACACAGAATAGAATTGCTCTCGATATTCTGTTAGCCAAGGAAGGTGGGGTTTGTGTAATGGTAGGTCAACATTGTTGCACTTACATTCCACCAAACGATTCGTCTGAGGGTAACATAACAAAGGCCATAGACCAAATGAAACATGTGGCATCGCTGCTTCGAGCCGATGAGAAGGGTAGTTTCTGGTGGGACTGGAGTTCATGGTTTTCTGGTTGGAAGGGAATACTTATGTCAACATTACCCACTATGTTTCTCATTATTATCATTATTTGTGTGTTTCCCTTGTGCTGCCAGTTACAGTATTAAATGCTGCATAAGCTAGCAGAGGAGTTGACCAGTATGGTGGGATGGATGAAGATTCTGTGTCCAAATAATAGACAAAGGGAGGAAGTGTGGAATAAATTTTAATGTCTTAGTATTTAATCCTACTGCATAGTAAGTAAAATGTATGTAATCCTAAGTGTATGTAATCCTATAACTGTGGGATGCTGTTGTGAAGTGAGTCTGTCTAATGAGTTGTTGTAAAGATGTACAAAACACAGATGTGCCCGGGGTCAGCAGCAGGCCATAAAAGAAGATGGAGTTACGGAGGGAACAGGGTGACCCTGACCCTAGTCATAAAGACCCTTATCTGTCTATATGTTGGTACACAGAATCCGGTCTTTATCTCTGGACAGGAGACCCAGCTTGTGATTGACGAGTTGCTGATACAACCTTCCTGCATGCTTAAAGTTGCATGTAAACAACCAGTTAAAAAGGGGGAAGCTTTGTACCTACCTCATCCACTCACATACAAGTGCTCGGGCATGTTGTATCTGAGTTGATCTCTGTGCAGATAATAAACATTGTCTACTGCTTTATTCCAGCACCAGTGTCTGTGACTTTGTTCTCCCATATTTGAAAATTCCCACCACACTGTATATGCACAAATCCTTTTTTACGTAAATGCACAATTCTTATGTAGATTTTATTCAATTGTCTTTTATTACTGAGGTCTTTACTTACTGGTTTGGTGAACTGAAAAAATGATCAGATGTATGTTTTTCTTATCCCTACCATTTTAACTGATCTGGCTGACAACTCCCACCACACTCCCACGGCACCTGTAATGTGTATCGTAAATACACGTCAGCCATTTGTAACAAACCGAAGCACTTAAATATCAGTCTAAAATTCAGTGTGTTACTTAACTACATATTACGCATAAGATTCAACCACAAGGTAATGGACCGAACAAAATACGGTCTGGTTATTTTTAAATGTGTTTTTATTCTATTGAGTGGTAGAAGTTAAGCACAATGTATGATATGTTCTTAGTTTTAAGTTAATCTTTGCAAAGTTGTTCCTTTATTGAAGATCAGTCAGAACTCACAAACTTCCACATACTCACACATCAGTGGACTGTGTTCAGCAGGCCGTGAACCAAACCACTGTGAGGCAAATGAAGGGGGGGATGTAATTCTACATAACTTAAAAATGATTTTCCCGTCTATAATTAGCACACGTTATTTCAATGCATATTACTTTTATTGTTTAACAGTAAAGTGTCAGGTTGTCAATGATCAAATCCAGGACTTCATCTCAGCTCCCTAGTGTTACTGCAAGTGCCATGTACAAATACAAAAACAAAAGACTCAGAAATGCGATATAATATTTTTTCACACTTTATATAAATTGTTATGTTAAAAAATGGGTTTGTGGGGGCTCTCGGGTATTTTCAAGTGTAGCGAACTAAGACTACACTTTAATTGGATTAATTTTTAATTAAACTTTGTTAATTAAAACATATATTAATTAATTAAGAAATACGAGGCACCACCAAATCGCTTAATGATAAATATAAATAATTAACTGGCCGATCTGGAAACCAGGAAAAAGAAACAAAACAACCTTGATCAGTCTAGTTCTGAATAGTGAATTCCGAGTAGTTTTTCTCGACCCTTGAAATGAATGAGCTCTCAAAACCAGGCGGTACTTCAAAAAAAGGTTTTATAAACAAAGTTTATTAACTACAAAACAAGAGGCAAATACCAACAGATTATCTAAGGTAATAACGAGTGTATCACAGAGTTAAAATCATAAAAATGACGATGACACATGTATATATCCCAGTATGGAGAACCAGGGAATAATGGCAAGCTTACACCTTACAGTAGTAACAATCGGAAACCCAGAGATGACTCTGTGTAACTTATCGGTCGCGTAATAATTACTAACGTTGCAATGCTACTGGTAACCTTAATTAAGTTGAGTGGGGATAGTATGTTAAAATTACTTAGGCGTGAATAAGTTCTATGTTGAAGCGTGGTTTAAAGATTGTAACAAATTGATACCCCGAGCATCAGGGAACCCAGATTAAGCCATAAAATGGTACTCGCCTGGAAGGTCACTCGCGTGGTTCGGGGCATTCCACCAATCCACCACCACAAACCCTGGCCCAGCCGTCCAAAAAGGCACGATATGGGGAGCTTTAGCGTCCGTCCTGGCACACACCGTAACTCTGACCCGGGCTTCTTCAGTCGGCTTAGCTCTTTGGGGTTCCTGCCTGACGGTTTTTTACCACGTTGAGTTGGTGACTTAAAATGGTCGGTCCTTCCCGATTTAGGCTGAGGGCTTCACGCGTAACTCGGCGTCTCGCACATGCGTACAACTCCAGGATTTATCTGGCCACAGATAAAGGTGGAGTGGCGCGTTTCTAATACCACGAGCTTCAACAAAACTTGAAAAAAAAACTTGGATGGCACAGAAATGGTCGAGCGTAGAGTCTGGTTGGTCTTTCTAGTTCAGCGATACCGAACTACTTAAGACTGCTTGTACACAGGAAACTTTAAAGTAAACTGAGAAAACTTGGAGTGAAATGAATAATCAAACGTTACAAAAAGAAAACACAAAACACATAAAGACGCAAGACTACAACACGAATTTGAAGTTTTAACTTAACTTCACGGTCCGTCCGGCTGCTTTTGAATGAATGCTCCCGCTCAGGGGCGGGACCTAGGAGTTTTGCCCTTACTTAGCCAATGAGAAGCGGACCTCCTCAGTAACGGCTCTCCTATCGCGGTTGCCTTATTTCACCATAAACCACAGACGTCTAACTTGGATTAAATAATATTCCTATGTATGCTAAAAGAGATTTGAAAAGTATCACACCAATAACCAAAATCCTCAAAGTTACAAGTTTAGATGCAGACTTCATTGTAAGGTTCAGATGAGGTCAAAAAGCACCTTGAATTGATAACTTAGAACATCGTTAAAGCATTCTAACTACAACCTACAGCGCAGGCATTTACTATACTTTTAACTAAACAATACTATGATTAAATACAAGCTGTAGGAAACCAGTACATTTGTAAATAACTTACATGTTTGTTGCACAAATTATTAAAAAAAAACCCGATCGATCAAAACACGTAGGGCAAAAGCTGTTATTTCTATATCTCGTACTAAACCAGCTAACTAAATATCAAAACAAAAAGATAATTATACTAAAACATCAATCAAGTACATATGGAAGATACATAAATTCAGTAAACATACATATGTATAATCTTTAATGGTGTGTGGATATAAAAAGAATTATCCTTGATCCACTCTTTGTATGAATTCATTTAAATGTATATAGCTGTTTTGGACTTCTCAGGACTCCAAAATATTATTGGTTATGTAACTAAAGGTTTCGATGAAGAAGATAAACTGTTCCCAGAAAGAGTTGAATACAATTAAAGTTTGTCTCTTTTAGAAACAAAAGCTGAGTTCTTGGTTTTTTTAAGAGGGAAGCCGATAGTTCCTTGACCGTTTGTTTGATGTCGTAAATCTCCAGGGGTGCCCTTTCTGGCGCCAGGCTTGGGTGAATAAGGTTTTGCAAGAGGGGGCTGTGATGACAGAGTTTAACTATGAGGAAAGAAGTCGTTTATTTTTTGCAAAAGCCCAGAAGACAATTAATAAAGCTGGTGGCCTTGAAACGTTGAACTAAGGTTAGTAAATGGACTTAGTTCATGATTGGAGATGTCGAAGGTTATATGTCCTTTGTTTGAACAGACGTCCAATTCCGTTTGGAGTCAAAGGTGGGGGGGGGTTTAGAGATCTTGTCCCAGATGTAGGGTCTTCTTGAATTCCAAGATGTTTTAAAGTTTACGACTTGGGGGAAGAAGGTAAAGAGAGGGAGAGACAGTGGGATCACGCTACTTCCCCCCTGTGGCATGAAGTTGGTGCTACAGCAACTTCGTCCATTCTCAAGGCGATGATAGCTGAATGACAGGCAAGCACGAAATACCACTTTTATGTGTCTAATCTGGGTCCCCCCTGATGATTCGAGATAGAATGTAAGGTGAAGGTGGCACTAAATTTGACCCTAGGTGAGTGGGGCATAGCAATCACAATAGAAGGCTATTCTTTTACTTCTAGAAAAGGCGGTTTGAAAAACCCTCTTTAGGCTTCTTGAACGTTATTGGTATCTGTCTGAGTAGCACTTGTCTTTGCCTTGCAACACTTGGGTGCGGTACAGGTATGTAGCTTCTGCAGTTATGATATAGACCAATACTAATTGCCAAAGCAACCGTCAAAAGGTATGAAGCAATACCGACCAGCAATAGCACATGTTTGGTAATGGATAGGATTGTAATCCAAACTTATGAGGAGGAGGTAGTCAATCATTAATTTGCCACGCGTCATTAGGCTTAATCAATCACGGGCCAGATTGGAGGCGGGGCAGGGGGGGGGGCGTGTGTGGGGGGGGGGGTGGTGGGGGGGGGGTGGGGGGGGCGGGGGGGGGGGGGTGGTGGTGGGTGGTGGGGGTGGGGGGGGGGGGGGGCGTGGGGGGGGGGGGGGGGGGTGGGTGGGGGGGTGGGGTGGGGGGGGTGGAGGGTGGGGGGGGGGTTGGGGGTGGGGTGGGGTGGGGGGGGGGGGGTGGGTGGGGGGGGGGGGGGGGTGGGGGGGGGGGGGGGGGGGGGGTGGGGGGTGGGGGGTGGGTGGGGGGGGGGGGGGGTGGGGGGGGTGGGGGGGGGGGGGGGGGGGGGGGGGGTGGGGTGGTGGGGGGGGTGGGGGGGGGGGGTGGGGGGGGGGGGGGGGGAGGGGGGGGGGTGGGGGGGGGGGGACTGGGGGGGTGCTATTACAGGGTCGGATGAGCCCTTTTCGAAACTTTTTCCGAACGCTGTCAATGAGTTCTGCACTGGTCATAAAGATGCTAACGGAATTTTGTACGAACGCACATAAGCGGGGTGTGTTGGGAGTCCAAAATCTAAGGAATTTGAGTGAAGCGAGTTGCGATCCTCAATAAGGATCTTTCCCTGTGTTTCTCACGCTTTTGATCACTTTGTAGGGCGTCAGTTTTTTCGTTTGGTACCAAGTCAATTTGAGGTTCAAGTTCAGGGTTCGGTTTCTTATTTAGTTCAAGCGTTGCTGTTATTGACTCCCCTGAATCGATTTTTGTTGATGACCGAGGTTGTTTCAGGTATGGTCAGAGAACACAGAAGGTATCTCGTTGTTCCAGTGGCTTACCCGGGGGCCAGGAGGGCTCTGACGGAAAGTCAGACGACTTGGCTGGTCCATCCTCCTGAAAATTGTTTCCTTTGGGGTCTGACTGGACCACTAACACAGCACTAGGGGGAATTGGTTTCTCACCCCCCTGTGGTGGCTGATCAGGTATTTCCACCTGTATGACAGGAGTCTGTAGGGGACCTGGTACTGCAGGTTTATTCCCATCAGACCCGGAGGAGCACTCCTCCTCTGTCTCAACATGGCCTAACAAAGGCTGGACAGGTAATTTAGGGGGAGCAGAGGTGAGAGAGGACAGATCTGCTTCCTGGCTATCAATTTGACACAGCTTATCTACTATTCTTTTAAGGGTTGCTAAGTCTTCCTGACTGATTTTGACCATTTTAGTTGTTTTCTGCCCTGCTCTTTGTTGTAGCCTTTTTCTTGGCTCGGGTTGGTGCTAACCCTGTTCTCAGTAGTGTACTGAGGAGATAAAGGTCGTCTTGGGTTGCCCCAGGGATGATTAGACCATGAGGCATGTCCAACTTTGCTTTGATCAGGAGGAAACCAATTGTGGCGATATCTTAGGAAATGTTGACCGGTGTCCGAATTCGCACAGTCTTGATTACGCTCTGACCACAGTTGTTTGGGATACCTGCGACGCCTATGGTTTTGTGGGGACCGAGAGATTCCTGGTCCCTTGTTCAAGCTCTGGGCTTGATTGGAGTCCTGTGCTGGATGGGTTCCTTTCTGCTTTAAAGGTAAAAAGGTGGTATCAATACTTAGCATGCTAGGAGGGTCTACCTGCTTAGGGGCAGTTTGCTGATATTTAACAAATCCCTTTATTGCTAAGTCGCGCAATTCCCTACTGTTTAACGTGCGTGGGCAAGCTGAGACGCCTAGATAGTAACTGGTAGTAGGATGGAGGTTTTGGACAAACAATGATTTGAAGTTCAAATCCTCCTCCATGCCAGGTTGATTGCAGAAGCCAAAATAGGCTAGACGCAAACGATGATAATAGACCTGTGGGGACTCCTGCCTACCCTGTTTGACTGATAGAGCTGCGGCCAGTCCTGTCTGTTTGAGAGGATTGGAGAACTCCTTCTCCAATGCGTTACACAACAGGTAGTAGTTTCCCCGGATATGCTCCGGCTGGCGCGTGATGAAACTACTAACTTCTCGGTTTGAGGTTACTCGGATTAAATAAATCCTGTCGTCTACCTTCGCTTGGGGAAATATTCGCAGGTAGAATTCGATGTCATTCACATATGCACGGACATCATTAGCGCCACCAGGTGTGGGCTCGAATCGAATTATATTGCGGGCAATTTTATCGAGATCCCTGTCAGTTGGGAAATGAGTATAGCGGAAGGAGGGGTCTTGCCCTCGTGGGGGAGTTATTTGGGCACGGTCAGGAGACTCTCTCCTGGCTCTAGTGGGAGAATAGGATCCAGGAGCAACTCTGGGAGTATAATCCCACTCCTGGTCATAACAGGGAACGTTCTGTACACCTGTTGATCGGTCAGGACGTGTATCGGGAGCACACAGTGGTCCAACTTGGGACATCCAGGAATTTCTTTCCTGTACTGTATTTTGACACAGTGCCTTCTAACTCTTTAATTTTATTACACTGGTTTGCATCGCGTTGTTCAAGGGCCATGAGCTTTGTGGTGACCTGCTCCAGTTCCGTAGAGCGATTCTTGAACTCAGTTATCTGTAAGGCAACCAGTTTCATAACTAGTTGAGATGCCTCCTTACTTCTAAAATCCGTTCTTAGATATTCGGTTAGACAGGCCTCCCTTAGTGACTCAAGTTCAGCTGGGTCACTTTCTTGGGCGGTTTTTTAGATAGTCGGGCACTAGTGATCGAGTAATCTCTATAATGCCGACTCAACATCCTCATTAGTGTTTTCAACACAGAGGGGATTTGATCGTGGCTCAGCAGCCATTTTGTTGTTCAGGGTGTAATTTACGACGATTGGGTTTGCAGGTCGAATAGGTACACTGCACGCAAGGTTAGAGTGTTTTACTGTATTCGAGCAAGCTTTATTTTATTTGTTTATTCGCCAAAAAAAAATATTAATAATTTTTTCAATCAATTAAAATTAACCAAAATAATTATTTATTTTATTTTATTTTTATGAGCGAATAAACAAACAAACAGTAAACTTATTAAATTTAGGGCAGCTAAAGGCTTTTAATTAAACGCTCAATCGAAGAATTTGCGGACTCAATTGATAGTGATAATCAGTGACCGTGTTATAATAAGGTTTCTTAAAAGTTATAGTGATTAACAAAAGACCACTGATAGTCACTATTAAAGTAATGAAACCACATATAGGTCACTATTAGTTAAGTGATAAGTTATCACTACTTTTCTCTATGAGCTTCAGTAAGTTCACAGTATAGACGCATACGTTTCTTAAGGCTGCTGTGTTTCAGCAACACTGGGTAATTATTATTATTATAATGAGTTGCTCACTCAAGATTTGGCCACTAGGGGTCAATAGTCTATATTATCCTTCACAGGGTGGTGTTCAGTATCTGACCACAAGAGGGTAACATCGACACAACAAAAGGGGCGTCAATAACCTATATTATTCCTCAAAGGGTGGCGCTCCTTATCTGGCCACCAGAGGATAAAGTTTGCACAACTAAAGCGGCGTCACGAGATGCACATCAATCGTGACATCATTAAGCACCGCCCTTCGAAGGACGTTCGATTCTTTGAATGGGTTCACTCACTCACTGTCCAGACAGGGCTGGAGTATTTACGCTCAAGGCGAGTTTATTAGAAGCACAGGACACGGTGCACAGCCGTGGCTTTTCTGTTTGATTCTTTCTACACAAGTTTTCCAACCCCAGCTGAGATCAGCTTCATGCAACTTTAAGCTCCCGCTATTCAGTTTCTCCGGGTATTTTGGGCCCCCTATTGGCAGTGTTCACAACAGCTTACTTTTATGCTGCGTTTATAAGCACAGCCGTATCAGACGGCGTTTTACGATTTTAAAGACTCCCCTATCACACGTGACGCCGACAAAGTAGTTTGCTACGCTACTTTTTAGCACAGGGAGGTCGAATTTATTTTTATTCCCTCGAGACTCGGAACAGAATAAAAATCCAATTCGGTGCGCATATACACGACCCTGGAATCTTGCAGAAAAATCGGTTCTTACGCTTATAGGCCTTGTTTTTTCAATAAAATAAGCATTCGGATACGCTATGCATGCATCAGTAGTTATGACTTATTTAGTAACGCAATTCTTAACCATGGTACCTTTGATCTACAACGCACAGCGGCGCATACAAAACACGCACACAAAGACACGAGAAGCAGCTTAGATTGCAATTACACTCGGCGGCGTTTTCCTTTTCTTAACAAAAACCAACACAACAGCAGCTATTCACCTTTATGACCAACTTTCCAACAATTAAAACCTGCAGACGCTCATACCTGTTCGCACCTCTGTACTGTGTAAAGACTCTCTGAAGACAGAGCGCTATGCCCACGTGGTTTTGAAATTACCGCATAGAATAAGAGTTAATCATTCATAAGGTCGATTTCACTTGCCTCACACGGGGCACCATTAATATGTAGCGAACTAAGACTACACTTTAATTGGATTAATTTTAATTAACTTTATTAATTAAAATTATATAAATTTATTAATTAATTAAGAAAAAGGGGCACCACCAAATCTTTAATAATGATTATTATTAAAAAAACTATTATAAACATGAATAATTCACTGGTAGATTTGGAGACCGGTTAAAGAGGGAACAACAACTTGATCAGTCTAGGTCTGATTAGTGAATTCAAAGTATATTTCTCGACCTTTGAATGAATGAACTCTCACACCAGGCGGCAAATTCAAAAGGTTTATAAACAAGTTTATTAACTACAAACAAGGTAATATCAACAGATTATCTAATGTAATAACGAGTGTATCACAGAGTTAAAATCATAAAATGACGATGAACATGTATATATCACAGTATGGAGAACAGGGAATAATGGCAAGTGTACACATTACAGTAATAAAATCAGAAACCAAGATGACTCTATGTAACTTATCGGTCGCGCAATAATTACTAACGTTGCAATGTTACTGGTAACCTTAATTACGTTGAATGTGGATAGTATGGTAAAAATTACTTAGGCGTGAATAAGTCTATGTTGAAGCGTGGTTTTAAAGATTTAACAAATTGAGACCCCGAGCATCGGGAACCAGATTAAGCCATAAAAATGGGTACTTACTCGCCTGGAAAGGTCACTCGAGTGGTTCGGGGCATTCCACCCTGGCCCAGCCGTCCAAAGGCACGATAGTGGGGAGCTTTAGCGTCCTTCTGGCACAGTCCGTAACTCTGACCCGGGCTGACCCCGGCTTCTTCAGCAGCGGCTTAAGCTCTTTGGTTTCCTGCCGGGGGGGGGGGGACGGTTTTACCACGTTGAGTTGGTGATTTAAAATGGCGTCCCTTCCCGATTTAGGCTTGAGGGCTTTCACGCGTACTCGTCCATCTCGCATGCGTACAACTCAGGATTTAAATCTTGGCCACAGATAAGGTGGAGTTGGCGCGTTTCTACTACCACGAAGCTTCAAACAAAAACTTGAAAAAAAATTGGATGGCACAAAAATGGTCGAGCGTAGAGTCTGGTTGGTCTTTTCTATTTAGTTCAGCGGATACCGAACTACTTAAGACTGCTGTACACAGGAAACTTTAAAGTAAACGCGAAAACTTAGTGAAATGAATAATCAAAAACGTTACAAAAAGAAAAACACAAACCACTAAAGACGCAGGACTACACACGAATTTGAAGTTTTTAACTTAACTTCACGGTCGTCCCGGCTGCTTTTGAATGCTCCCGCTCAGGGGGCGGGACCTAAGGAGTTGCCCTACTTAGCCAATGAGAAGCTGACCTCCTCAGTAAAGCTCTTCCTATCGCGGTTGCCCTTATTTCACCATAAACCACAGCGTCTAACTTGGATAAATAATATTCCTACGTATCTAACAAGAGATTGAAAAGTATCACACAATAACCCAAAATGCCCTCAAGTTACAAGTTTTAGATGCAGACTTTCATTGTAAGGTTCAGATGATCAAAAGCACCTTGAATTGATAACTTAGAACATCGTTAAAGCAATTCTAACTACAAGCGCAGGCATTTAACTATACTTTTAACTAACCTTTTTTTAACTAAAACAATACTATGATTTAATACCAAGTTGTAGGAAACAGTACATTGTAAATAACTTCCAATGTTTGTTGCACAAATTATTAAAAACCCGATCGAATCAAAACAACGTAGGCAAAAGCCTGTTATTTCTATATATCGTACTAAACCAGATAACTAAATATCAAAACAAAAAGATAATTATACTAAAACATCAATCAAGTAGATATGAAGATACATAAATTCATGTAACATACATATGTATAATCTGTAATGGTGTGTGGATATAAAAGAATATCCTTGATCCACCTCTTTTGTATGAATCATTAAAATGTATATAGCATGTTTGGACTTCTCAGGATCCAAATATTATTGGTTATGTATCTAAAAAGGTTTCGATGAAGATAAACTGTTTTCCAGAAAAGAGTTGAATACAATTAAAGTTTTTGTCTCTTAGAACAAAAGCTGAGTTCTTGGTTTTTTTAAGAGGGAAACCGATAGTTTCTTGACCGTTTGTTGATGTCGTAAATCTCCAGGGGTGCCTTTCTGGCGCCAGGCTTGGGTGATAAGGTTTGCAAGAGGGGCTGTGATGACAGAGTTTAACTATGAGGAAAGAAAGTCGTTAATTTTTGCAAAAGCCAGAAGACAATTAAGAAAGCTTGGTGGCCTTGAAACGTTGAACTAAGGTTAGTAAATGGACTTAGTTCATGATTGGAGATGTCGAAGGTTATATGTCTTGTTTGAACAGACGTCCAATTCCGTTGGAGTCAAAGGTGGGGGGGGGGTTAAGATCTTGTCCAGATGTAGGGTCTTCTTGAATTCCAAGATGTTGTAAAGTTTACGACTTGGGGGAAGAAGGTAAAGAGAGGGAGATACAGTGATCACGCTACACAAGTCTTAAAGCCCAAGTCCGATTACAGTAAAAAAAAGTCAAAGTTGAGTCTCAAGTCATTTATAATTTTGTCAAGTCAAAATCATAAGATTTTGTCAAGTCTCAAGTCGCCAAATTCGGGACTGAAGCCGCACTCAAGTCATGTGTCTCTAATCCACACCTCTGTAATTTGTAGAACAGTACTTAAGTACATTTTGTCCACTATTTTCAAGATACTCTTACTAAGGTAGTTATATGATTGAGTACTTGTACTACTACTTGTAAAAAGATTAAGTAACAGTTCTTTTGCTTGAGTAACATGTTTGTTACTTTACCCATCTCTGTTTTAGCATGCTGCATACAGCACATTTGTTTGTATTACTCAGGACAAACTAACTGCAACCACTTTTTTTTAGTGCTGACAGAAATAACTATAAAGTGCAGTTCCTGCAGAAACTACGAGTGTGTTGCGTCAGTGCGTGCCCCTGCAACGTGCATCAGGGAGCGATTATGTAGGTCGAAAAATGACTGTAGTCACTGGTTTGCCAGGGTGTCTCCTCAGGGTGCACATGGGACCAAGCCTGCTGAACTACAAAACAGTAGGTCTAAAATTGACTGAGTTACATTCAATGACCTTCCAGAGGCCCCAGTGACCTGTGGGGAACCTCAACAACAGCAAAAGCATGACATGTCACCTCAGATTAGACCCGGGACCTAGCCAGCCGAATTTCATTGCTGTACATTGAGAATCAACTGAGTTATAGTCAATGACCTGCCAGGGGCCCCAGTGCCAAGCCTGGTCCCTCAGAGGCCCCAGGGCATGACATGTCACCTCAGATTGCACCCGAGACCAAGCCTGTCAAATTTCGTGGCCATAGGTCAAAAACCATCTGAGTTATGGTCACTGACGTTCCAGGGGCAACAGTGCCCAGCTGCGGCACTTAGGGGCCCCATAGGCATCACATCTCACCTCAGATTGGACCCAAGACCAAGCCAGCCGAATTTTGTTGCTGTACGTTGAAGATGAACTGAGTTATGGTCAATGACATACCAAAGGCCACAGTGCCCAGCCAAGGTCCTCATGGCCCCATAGGCATCAAATGTCACCTCAGATTGCACCCGTGATGATCCCTGCCAAATTTTGTGGCTGTAGGTCAAAAACTAATTGAGTTATAGTCATTGGCCCGCCAGGGGCCCCAGTGCCCAGCCGCGGTTCCCTGGGGCCTTATGGGTATCACGTGTCACCTCAGATTGCACCCGGGACCAAGACTGAAAACTGACTGAGTTACCGTCATTGGCCCCGTTAGGGGCCCCAGTGCCCAGCCATGGTCGTCATAGGCCCCATGGGCATCACAAGTCATGTCAGATTACACCCAGGACCAAACCTGCCAAATTTTGTGACCATAGGTCGAAAACTGACTGAGTTGCAATCATTGGCCCGCCAGGGGCCCCAGTGCCCTGCTGGGGTCCATAGGGGCACCAAGGGCATCACATGTCACCTCAGATAGCACGCAGGACCAAGCCTGCCAAAATTCGTGGTCATAAATCAATAACTGACTGAGTTACGGTCATTGGCCCACCAGGGACCCCAGTGCTCTACCGGGGTCGACAGGGGCCCCATGGGCATCACATGTCACCTCAGATTTCACCCGGGACCAAGGCTGCTGAATTTTTTGGCAATAGGTTGAAAACTGACTGAGTTGCTTTCATTGGCCCGCAAGGGGCCCCAGTGCTCTACCGGGGTCCACAGGGGTCCCATGGGCATCACATGTCACCTTAGATTACACCTGGGACCAAGCCTGCCAAATTTCATGGCTGTACGGTGAAAACTGTCCTGGCCTTTTAACAGTGTAGGAGGGAGCTAGTCTGTAGTGAACAGTAGTGGATTGACGGTTTCCGGCTGTGCGTGAGTTTGCATGTTTTACTCTGTGCTCGTGTGGATTACAAGTGACGTTCGTTTTTAACCCGACCTAAAAGTTTGGAGTGTTTAATTAATTACGATATTTTACAGTAATGATCAAGCCTTCGTATTAAACATATTGATGCAAAAAAAAAGAAAGAAGCCGCTGTGTTTCAGTGCGATCTGCTTTCGGTCTGGCTGCTGCACACAGCCGCCTGTAAAATCGTCAGAGGCGTAAAATGTCAGACCTGTGAAACAAACGGTCATAACTCAAAAAATAATTTGTTGAACGAAGAGATATTTGGCTTTGTCATTAAGGGGAAGTATGTCTACCATTTGAAGTTTAAATGAAGTTTCTAGGTGGAAGTATAATGTTTTTAGACACGTTTATTCAGCGAAGAAGTGATTGGAAGACCATGTAAAACTGTCAGTGGGAAACGATTTTGGACCTGTCAAACAAGTCGTCATAACTTGAAAATTATTTCACCTATCAATGATCTGAAAAGTTTGTGTGAGAGAGGACCCCTTGCTGATCGCTATGGTATGAAATGGTGTGGATTGAGAGAAAACTTCGGAGTTGTAACAAGTTAAACCCAGTTGAAACTTTGGGAAATGCCTCCTATCAGTTCGGCGAATTTAACATGGCTGTGTATGGAGTACGTTATAATTCCTAATCGTGAACAAATCATCATAACTCGGAAAATAATTTGTTTACGGAAGAAGTAGTTGGATGATTTATGAAGGGGAAATATGTCTACCATTTGCAGTTGAAACGGAGTTTCTAGATGAAAGTATCAGGGTTTTAGACACGTTTGTTCAGTGAAAAAGTGAATTAATCGCTTTTGACTTGAAGGTAGAGTGCCACGCTCTGGCAGTGGCCATATACATTGAATGGAGTGATTTTTAAGGAGTAATAGAAAGTGTTCAAAGAGTGCAGTCTGTGCGAACCTTGACATGAGGGGTGTTTGTGAACCCAGGTCCGACCATGCTGAGTTTGGTGTTTGTAGCTCCAAAATTGACCAAGTTACAGCAGTTTAAAAAAAAATCCCATGCAAGTGAATGGGACTTTTTTTTCGCATAAATGCGAGAGTAGCGTGCGAATGCAACAACATTTCTCTTAGCTATGAACAAGCACACTTCTCCGGACGTTTTGGTGTTTGTCCCGTGTCGATATCTCGAAAACTGTAGGAGGAGATACGAACCGAAAATCAGGTGGAATAATAATAATAACTAGAAAGTGCAGTTCCTGCAGAAACTGCGAGTGTGTTGCGACGGTGTGTGCCCTCGGCTACGAGCATCAGTGACTGAGTATGTAGGTCGAAAGCCATTCGACCATTGTAGTCATTGTAGTCACCTCAGGGTATGACATGTTACCTCAGATTGAACCCTGGACCAAGCCTGCCAAATTTCGTGACCGTAAGTCGAAAATTGACTGAGTTACAGTCATTGGCCTGTTAGGAGCCCCAGTGCCCAGCCATGGTCCTTAAAGGCCCCATGGGCATGACAAGTCACGTGAGATTGCACCCGGAACCAAGCCTGCCGAATTTTGGGGCCGTAGGTTGAAAACTGACTAAGTTATGGTCATTGGCCCGCCAGGGGCCCCAGTGCCCTGCTGGGGTCTACAAGGGCCCCATGGGCATCACATGTCACCTCAGATAGCACGCAGGACCAAGCGTGCCGAATTTCGTGGTCATAAATCAATAACTGATTGAGTCACGGTCATTGGCCCGCCAGGGGCCCCAGTGGCCTGCCGGGGTCCACAGGGGCCCCATGGGCATAACATAACACCTCAGATTTCACCTGAGATGAAGCCTGCCAAATTTTGTAGCCGTAGGTGAAAAACTGACTGAGTTACAGTCATTGGCTCGCCAGGAGCCCCAGTGCCCTGCTGGGGTCCACAGGGGCCCCTTGGGCATTACATGTCACCTCAGATTTCACCCAGGACCAAGCCTGCCCAATTTTGTGGACGTAGGTGGAAAACTGATTGAGTTACGGTCATTGCCATACCAGGGGCCCCAGTATCCAGTCGGGGTTGTCTGGGGCATTATGGGCGTCACATGTCACCTCACATTGCACCCCGGACCAAGGCTGCTGAATTTTTTGGCAATAGGTTGAAAACTGACTGACTTGCTGTCATTGGCCCGCAAGGGGCCCCAGTGCTCTACCGGGGTCCACAGGGGTCCCATGGGCATCACATGTCACCTTAGATTACACCTGGGACCAAGGCTGCCAAATTTCATGGCTGTACGGTGAAAACTGTCCTGCCAGGTATCTCTGTGCCCTCTGTGTTACTATGCAAGCAATGTAACTTCCTACTCCAGACTTAGGAAGTATGCAAGTCCGAAGTTGGTGTATTTGGTATTGAGAAACGGCTGTAGTGTCATCTTTACTGCATGAAATATTAATCTCTATATGTTATTCTTTCATACCGATTTAGTAAAGCCATGTAGTAATTGTCATGTAATGCGATTTACATAAGAGCTGTCTGGCCCTTTAAGAGTGTAGAAGGAAGCTAGTGTGTAGTGAACAGTATTGGATTGACCGTTTCCGGCTGTGCCGGCCATGTTTCACTCTGTGCTCGTGTGGATTACAAGTGATGTTTAACCCGACTTAAAGGTTTGGACTGTTTAATTAATTACGATATTTTACAGTAATGATCAAGCCTTCATATTAAACATATTGATGCAAATGTAAGTTCAAAGAATCCGTCTTTCATCGCGATCTGCTCTCTGTGTGTGGGCGTGGCCTGCGTGTGTGTGGAGCAAGCCCCGTCTGTGCTGTGCCTTCTTTCATGAGAGAGCTGTCAAACAAACGGTCATAACTGGAGAACAAATTTGTTTAACGACGAGATATTTATATGTTTGATGTAGGGGAAGTATGTCTACCATTTGAAATTGAAATGGAGTTTGTAGGTGAAAATATAATGATTTTACATACGTTTGTTCCGCGAAAAGACTTAGTGAAAGTACGTGTTTCAAGCGGTTTTGGACCTCTCAAAGAAATGGTCATAACTCGAAAAATATGTAACCAATCAATTATCTGAAAAGTTTATTTGAGAGAGGACACCTGAATGATCACTATGATATAAGATGATGTGGAGTGACGAAAACGCCTTAAAGTTATGACAGGTTAAACACAAATGAAACTTTGAAAACAGGTGCCTCGCCTTTCCGAAATTTAACATGGCTGTGAATGAGGGAAGTTTGAGTCCCTAGTCTCGAATAAATCGTCATAACTGGAAAAGTAATTTGTTTAGCGATGCCATCTTTTGATGAGTTATGAAGGGGCAGTATCTCTATCATTTGCACTTTAAATGGAGTTTCTAGGTGAAAGTATCAGGATTTTAGAGACGTTTGTTCAGTGAAAAGGTGACTTAATCGATTTTCCCTGAAATCTAGAGTGCACACTCTAGCTTCTGCCCTATTCAATGAATGGAGTGATTTTTAAAGAGGGATAGAAAGTGTTTAAAGAGTGCAATCTGTGCGAAATTTAAGATGAGGAGTCATGGTGAACCCAGGTCTGACCATGCCGAGTTTCGTGTTTGTAGCTCCAAAATTGACAGAGTTAGTGCAGTTTTAAAAAAATGCCATGCAAGTGAATGGGACTTTTTTTCGCACAAATGCGAGAGTAGCGTGCGAATGCAACAACATTTCTTTTAGCTATCGACAAGCACACTTCTACTGAACATGCCGGACGTTTTGGTGTCTGTCCCTTGTCGATATCTCGAAAACTGTAGGAGGAGACACGAACCGAAAATCAGGTGAAATAATAAAATTAACTAGAAAGTGCAGTTCCTGCAGAAACTGCGTGTGTTTTGTGGCGGTGCATGCCCCTGGCGACGTGCATCAGGGGTCGAAAGCCGACTGTAGTCATTGTAGTCACCTCAGGGTATGAAATGTTACCTCAGATTGCACCCGAGACCAAGCCTGCCGAATTTTGTGGCCGTAGGTGGAAAACAGACTGAGTTACAGTCATTGGCCTGCCAGGAGCCCCAGTGCCCTGCTGGGGTCTGCAGCGACCCCATGGGCATCACATGTCACCTCAGATTTCACACGGGACCAAGCCTGCCGAATTTTGTGGCCGTAGGTCGAAAACTGACTGAGTTACGGTCATTGGCTCGCCAGGGGCCCCAGTGCCCAGCCGGGGTCCACAGGGGCTCCGTGGGCATCACATGTCACCTCAGATAGCACCCGGGACCAAGCCTGCCGAATTTTGTGGTCATATGTCAGTAACTGACTGAGTTATGGTTATTGGCCCGCCAGGGGCCCTAGTGCCCGGTTGGGGTCCACAGGGGTCCCATGGGCATCACATGTCACCTCAGAAATGCACCGGGGACCAAGCCCAAGTACGGCCATTGGCCTGCCAGGGACCCCAGTGCCCAACCGGGGTACTCATGGTACCCATGGGCATCACATGTCACCCCACATTGCACCCGTGATTAACCCTGCCAAATTTTGTGGCAGTAGGTCGAAAACTGACTGAGTTACAGTCATTAGCCCGGCAGGGGGCCCAGTGCCCAGCCGGGGTGGTCTGG
Source organism: Ancistrus triradiatus (assembly GCA_025084515.1). NCBI lineage: Eukaryota > Metazoa > Chordata > Actinopteri > Siluriformes > Loricariidae > Ancistrus > Ancistrus triradiatus. The sequence continues at coordinate 43,608 of JAJAGP010004739.1, forward strand.
GGCTCAAATGGGCATCACATGTCACCTCAGATTGCACCCGGGACCAAGCCTGCTGAATTTTGTCGCAATAGATCGAAAACTGACTGAGTTGCGGTCATTGTCCCGTAAGGGGCCCCAGTACTCAGCCGGGATCCACAGGGGACCCATGGGCATCACATGTCACCTCAGATTGCATCCGGGATCAAACCTGCCAAATTTCATGGCTGTTGGGCGAAACCTGTTCTGCCAGGTACCTCTGTGCCCTCTGTGGTACTATGCAAAGAATGGACCTAATAGGTGTCAGAAGAGCTGATCTAAGCCATTCTGTGTGAATGACAGTTGCTCTGCGTGTGGGCGTGGCCCGCACACGTGGCCTGTGTGTGTGAAAGACAGGGAGAGAGAAAATGACAGTTACATTTAAAATCCACACTGCCATATGTTTCATGTAAAATCTCTGTGTCAGACCTCTCAAACAAACGGTCATAACTCCAAAA